>RZGM01000019.1:443984-711170 GCA_027886205.1 Fusarium piperis | reverse complement strand
GGGCTTCATTTGACGCCGGAAGGTCGTCTGACCGGTATGTATTTTGGTGTGGTTGGTTTGTGTGTACGCGTTATTTTCCCCACCACGTGCGGGAGTCGTAAGTGTCAGTCACATATGATCCCTGCAATCCTATCATGGCCTCTCCCAAGCTCCAACAACTCCGTTCCCACCTCTCTAGGCTCCCATAAGAACTCGTATCTTGAATTTTCCTAATTTCGGCCAGTCGCTTTCTCATTTTTGCTGTCGATTCGATCTTCCGAGCTTCCATCAACCACACTTCATCCTCCAGAGTCGCCCATGATCTGCACGTGCTCTTCCTGAGCTATCGCCCTGCTCATATGCAGAACTGGCTCGCCCACGAACCCAAGAACAGATGACGAGCCCCGAGAATGAGCCATGATGCCTCGCCGAGCTCTACGGCGCGAACCGATGCTCCTCCCGTCGACATCGAGCCTCTCCCCGTATCCTCTGCCAGCCGTGTCACCAGGAATCTGCTATCACCCGAGCAGCCCAGGTCCTCCCGGTCGCGCGCCCAGTCGCACTCGCAGCGCCGCAAGAAGAAGAAGAGCAGGAAGCGGCGCAATCCCGGCTTAGCGAGGAAGTTGGAATTTATTACACATTTGCTCAAGAGCCTTGATACCCTGGTGTTTGCGGAGTTGAGCGCGCTGTATTATATGGAGTATGATATCTACCATCCGCCCTTGTTTACTTGCGCTTACAAATGTCTGCCTCTAGATGCTCCATGTTTCGATTTATCCTTCGATCTGTCGGCCAGTACATGTATTTGACACCTAAGGATGAGTCATTTCCCTTCCTCACGCCCGCCAGTCGCATACATGTCGTGCTAGTCGTCATTCCCAACCTCATCTGCATTCTCCTCCACCTCTTTGCTTCCCTCCCGACTGGACCAGACTATCACCGGGGCTACATGCATGGCGGCTTGGTCATTGACTTTATAGGCCAGAGGCCGCCGACGTCGCGGATCTACTACATACTCGCCGATATTGCGATACTGGCCATCCAATGTCTGATGCTGACGGTACATACGGAACGGGAAAGGCTTCGCCTGACCCTCAAGACATTCCGCCCTCTAATACCGGACGTCGCCCAGGAGATGGGCCCCACCATAGAAGACCTGGATGCAGAAGAGCGTGGCGTATCTCGGGACATGCCTGGCTCGTTATCGCCGAATGAGACAGAAGACATCGAATTGCAGCCGCTTAGGCCTGTCAATGAAGCAGAAGAAGGCAGTTCGCAGTCGGGAGACCCAGAGCGGCCGGCCAGAGAGCCGCCAGCAGACGAGCCGACAAGGACCTATCTGTCGGACGTCCTGAGCTCAGGGAATGCAGTCATCGGCGAATACCACGTCCTGCACTCTATGCGCAACGCAGCGATGGATCTCGAGAGGACGGCAGCACACTCCCTGCGCACCATTAGCTACGGAGCGACAATGGCAGCCATTGAAGCCCGAAGGCGGGGTGTCACGGTACCAGCTCGCCAGGGGCAGACTGATAGACGGCAATGAGATGCAAGAGATAATTGTCAGCGACTGTGCCATTGATTGATTTTTCCGAATGAATTGCTTCCTTTGCTTTGCTTTACGCCATCTTCCTGCCAACATTGCCAACGCCAGTACCCTTAACAGAAACAATGATATCATTGGTGTCGTCCTCGACATCCCTCAAGCCCCAGCTGCTCGCGCCAAATGTCCTTAGATCCCTCGCCAGTCCAATCATCTCTTCAGTTCCGATTACGTCGCGGCCGATCCTCAGACGACCGACATCTTCTGATCCCATAGCCATGAGAATGAGAACCGTCCCAGCAGAGGTCTGAGTAACGCATCCGCCCTGCGAGATTGTCTCGAGTAGCTGGAAGGCGCATCGCCTGCCAATGTCCTCGGGGACCACACCACCTGAGGGCGGAACAACCACGTCGGCTGAGTAGAGCACACCAACTGCGCTCGACTCGGCGACCAGGCTCAGACCAAACCCAATTCCCAGCCGCCTCTTGCTTCCCGCCTTGTCACCCGTGGCCACGAGCGGCGCCTGGTCGTACTGGGCAGCAATATGGATGTCGGACACCAGGGGGTTGAGGATCTCGCGCGCCGAGTGGATCATTCGGGCATTGTTCGAGGCAGATACTCCGGTGCAGTATGCGACACCTCGAATCCTTTTTATCCGGCCGGGGCTTCGGTTGAGATGTAGGGTCTTGGGTAGTCGCACTTGGCTAGCGAATCGCAGCTCGACGCATCCACCGCCGCCTCGTCCGCCGGGTCCCGCGCAGGATCGCTGAAGCACCCTCAGCTCTATCCGCGCGGGAGGGATGCCAAAGAGGCCGAAGAGGGGGAGTATGGCGGTTCGGAAGGAGTCAACCGAGATGTCGCCCGTCTCGGTGGAGGATGTGATGACGCCGGGGCCTGAGATGCGGACATTCATGTGGGCTTTCGAGAAGGGCGCCAGCAGGCAGAGAGGCATGAGGAAGTAGGTGACGCCTCGCGTGTTGTTCATGGAGATGTTGTGCTCGATGACGTCTCCGTCAGAGGCTCCAAAGCCGGCGATAGTTCCTGTGATCAGACCAGGGTGATATGTGATTGTCGTACCCGAGTACGAGATCTGCATCGAGCTGCCATTGGTGACGGCCTCGAGCAGGCGCAAGAAGGAAATCTCATGAGGGGCGAGACCTGGATTCGTGGGCGACGTGCTTCGAATCTTGGAGATGTGAACAGGTCGACCGGTCAGAGTTGATAGAATCAACCTCTGGGTAAAGTGCCGGTGTCCTGTGAATCGGAGGAACTCTGGCGAAGGGTTCGACATTTTGCTGTGGTTGGGGTATCTTGAAGTCGCAATATTGCAGCTTCGCCAACGGTAGAGCAGAAAAATATCTTTCTGCCGCTGCAAAGTTGCTTGGGTCGCCAGATGGGGTAGGCGGTGTAACCCCCACCCGCTGTAAGAGCAAGACTTTAGCATCTCCAGGGCCTTATCGATAACGAGCCAATGATTGAATTGTGCCCGCCAACTTCTCGAAAAGTTCGAGATCCTCACGTCAACGAGGTTTCGACACTGCCATTGCGCGCTTTAGCCATTGAGGATGGCGGGTCGACCGCTTTTACTCGAGCTACGATGCCGGAACGAGACGATATGTCGCTCATGTCGATCGGCGATCCGACACCGGCCGACACAGCAGCCATGGATATCAGCAGCAGCAGCGTACAGTTCGAAAGCCACGGCGCAACGACCGGTTGACCCCGCCGTATCCAGAAAGCCGAGCAGGTTCGAGCTCAGGCAATACCTCGATCGGATCAAGTCGCTTCGAAATCCAAACAAGGGCGCAGACGAGATGTTTAGCGTTCGGTTCTTCGAGCAGGACGACAATAAGAGGACAGAGCTGCCCAGTGAGGAAGCCTTTGGCGCATCACTACACGAGGTCGACACTTCAGGGCTCAAAGATGCTTTGATAGAGATCAAGAATGAAATGGGCGGGCAGGATGAAAAGGCAGCCTTCCAAGAGGTCGTGGATCAACTGGGGCAGGACTGGGACAAGATGAAGACGGCCGACGACCTAGAGAGGATCATTGCCAAGCTGGACGCCTACACGGCGGCGATCGATGAGGAGATTGACAGGACCGGCGCAGACCTTCCCAAGGAGATATTGGAAGAGCTGGACCTGGAGCTACCAGGGTTGCCCGAGATGGGGACCCTCGGCTCTCGAATTGCCCTACCTCAGGTCACAGAGAAGCCGTGGACGATCAACCAGCGGAAAAAGGTCACCCGTCTCAACACCGCTCTAGCCCGGACGGCGAGGGACATGCGCCGGGGGACAAAGGTCACCACCAAGACTGTCCAGGGGTTGTTCAAGGCATACCACGCGGCCCGGCTTTCCCTCGCCCATAGCTGGAGTCAAGTTCCTCTCGAGGTCTGGGATCTGCTCTGGAAGGTCTTTTCGGCGGACGAGTCGGTCAACATCCACCGGCTGTCACACCTCGCTCTCTTGTCGCGAGACATGAGCGAGGCCAAGGTCACGCTGAACCCTGCACAGCAACTGTTGACCATTGAAGCGGTATTCGTCGATGGATGGGAGACAAAGGCCATTGAGAACTGGAAACGATGCATGAGCTCGTTGGGAGACGAGAACGCCGTCACGTTTCAAGAGTTCTGGGAGCTCGGCGTGAGGATGTTCTGCCGCGTTGGCGATCTGGACCAGGCGCAGCGAGCCGTCAACAAGCTCATCGAGAAGCAAAAGGACCCTCGCATCCTCATGCCCCTGATCCGGACGTGGTCGGAGCTCGGGACGGAGGAGGGTCAGGAGAAGGCATGGCTGACGTACCGACAGCTCCGCGAGCTGCTGGGACACGACATGAAGCTCGCCGACTACGACCAGGTGATATCCTACTTCCTGACCACCAACCAGACCGAGAACGCCCTCTACGCATTCGTCGACATGATGAGCGACGGCAAGATCGACCTGAAGAAGCACAAGTACATGCCTTCGGTCGTGGCCAACAAGTTCTTCTTTGGCAAGTGGCTGAAGAGACTCATCGGAGCGGGCGACCTCTCGGGTGCGGAGAGCGTCGTCGAGTTTATGAGGAAGAGGAGCATCGAGGCATCGCCCATCCAGCTGAATGGCCTCATCGGCGCTTGGCAGCGGTCAGGGGGTGCTGAGGATCTGGACAAGGCGGATCAGATGGCTTGGGGCATGATTGACTCGCGAATTGACTTTGTCAAGGCTCGAGCAAACGGTGGTTCCTCCAAGAGCAAGGCAGCAGAGGCTACTGACATGAACCCATTCCCTCGAGCCACATTGGAGACCTTCTCCCTGTTGGCAGAGAACTATCGTCTCCGCGACCTCCATGAGCGTCTCCTGATGCTATGGGAGGCGTTCCGCGAGGCCGAGATGAAGGCCGACTCGTTCGTCATCAACCAGCTCCTCGAGTCGTATATCCAGGCGGGCCAGTTCAAGGAGGCGCTCGAGCTCTACGATACCCTCGTGACGGAAAAGGGCGTCGAGCCTGACCCTTACACCTTCAGCGCTCTCTGGAAGACGCTCGCCGTCAACCGACTTCACATGCCCTCGGCCGGGCCCATCCCCGGCATGGTCTCGTCGACGCGCGACCTCTTTGCCGAGACGGCCAAGTTCCGCCATGTCTTTGCGGCCGACGGCGGCATGGACGGACAGCTCGCGCGCAAGATCCTCCACACGTTCCGACGCGCCGGCGACCGCGCCGGCCTCGTAGTCGCGCTGGCCGCCCTCCGCGACGTCTTCAACTTCCTACCGCCCGAGACCCTCGTCCTCGAGATGGTCATGGGCACCACCAATCTGGCGTGGGATACGCCGACACACCGCCGTCGCCTCGTCCACGCCAAGCGGAACCTCGACCGCGCCATGCTGGACTGGGCTGAGGGGGATGAGTCGAGGCTTCAGGGAGAGCGCCGTGGCGAGGCCCTCTTTGAGTATCTGCAGAAGCAGTACTGGCCTGACGAGGACGGAAACGGGCAGGTTTTTAAGGAGGCGGCGAAAGAGATGGGAGTGTACGATATGATGAAAAGGGGCAAGGGGAATCGGTAAATAAAAAGGAGCATATATCGGCGCTTGGGAATCATATGGCATCTCTCCAATTCAATTAGAGCGACGAGGTTGTCGCATATGTTGTATACTAGGTACGAACACACACGCTCATGAGAAGCGTTGGAAATGACTTGAAGATGTATGATGCAACATCCATCTCAACAAAGGTGACTCGAGTGAGATATATTAGTCAAGATGTATATCTACAAGCCCATCTCAAAGACTGTCAAAAGCAACCTAGGAACAACAAGGGACCCAAAAAGGTCCAAGAAGTCACTTCTTTCGGACCTCCCATTTCCATTTCCACCTGTTCCTCTCCGAAAACTCCATCGCTATGCAAAAAAAAAGAAACACACAAGCGTCCTCAATCTCCCTATGACAAGTCCATCTCGTGATCCAGACCGTCTCCCACAGAGCTCAGGCCCGACTCGTCATCGCTGGCGTGGCCGTTTTGCTGAGCCCTCTGCTGCTGGTTATGTTGCTGCTGCTGTTCGGGCTCGGGACTGAGTGAAGCAGATGCTGTGCGTTTATAGATCCATTCGGTGATGCTCGTGTCTGGTCCGCCCTCGACTTGTACTTCTCCTGCATCGTGTCCTCTGCCTAGGATTGTTCCGTGGTACTTGGCGTCTTCGCCCGTCTTGCTGTGCTTCTTCTTAAGAGCTACACCACGGTCATTAGCGTGTGCCGTTGGAGAACCCAATGCGGCTCAACTCACCATTGAGGTAGTCAGTCGCATCCATCTCGCCGTCACCGCTGCCAACGTCCATCATCTCCTTCATGCGCTGTCCCGCAAACCAGGCCATGAACTCTTCGAGGCCGCGCATGTCCTCCTTGTCGTGGAACAGCTCCTCGGCGGGCAGGCGCTCGGGCATGAGGGCGCCCGCGTCCTGCAGGGCCATGCGGATGTCGACGATGGTGAAATCTGCGCTGTCGCCTTTGTTATGCGCCGCATGGTCGGCTGTGCTCTGGCAGAGCAGCGAGAGGTATCGGGCGGCGAGGTCGGTCAGCGAGTCGAGCACGGCCGGGCGCGTCGAGTGGTAGCCCGTCGAGCGGAGGATCTGAAGAATGGAGGGGCGGAGGAGCGCGTGGAAGAGGGAGGGTGGTGTCGTCATGTTTGAGGACGTTGGTCTTTAGTGGCAATTGTAGTTATCGCGAAGTAAAGAAAAGAAAAGCTCTGTAGAGACGGACGGGTGGGTGGATGGTGGTGCTCTACTCGTCGTCGCCTCGTTTTCGCCGTGTCTGAGTCTGAGTCTGCGACTTCATCGGGTTCAAATGTGGGGTCTCGCAACAGCGCATGTCCGACCCAAGCGCTGTGGGGTCGCTCCTATTTTAGCAATGTGAAGCTATTCACGATGAAGCTCTTGTTTGTGTTGCTTGGGGGAGAAGAGCTTCCGTCTCATGGATCCAAACGAGGTTCAGCCTGGCTCAGCCTAGCTAAGGAAAAGTGGGGACCCTCACACCCAATGTCTTGCTATGGAAGGAACAGTTTCGATGGTATCCGTATTGATGCATGCAATATTGTACCTCATTATTCAAACACACATCACAACCTCCATTATTATCCAACCTCGTTCAATTTCAATCTCGATCATCCGTAATCTTACAGCCACACGGAAGGATGGTTCCTACAATGCCCTACATAGTCAACTTGCCAGTCTCCTTCTCCAGCTTGGACTCATCCGCAATACCACTATACTTGTTGATCCAATCCAGCACCTCCCTGTGCCACACCAACGAGTTTTCGGGCTTTAGCACCCACTGTACAGAGTCAGCAACTAATTCAAATATATTCGTCAATAGATACTTACGTGATTCTCGTCGGGAAACATGACAAACTTGCTGGCAACACCTCGCGCCTGGAGAACGTTGAACATGGCCAGCCCCTCCGAGATGGGGAGACGATAGTCGAGTTCGTTATGAATCACCTATCACAGAGTGAGCATACACCAGAAATCACAGGGGAATCTAGATACTCACCAATTGCGGAGTCGCCCATTCTCCAGTGTACAGAGAAGGATCCCACTTTTCGTAGCCAGCCCGGTTCTCCCAGAGCGTTCCGCCAAAGTCATGCTCAGGGAAGAACAGCTCCTCGGTTGACCACTGATTCTGCGTAGAAAAGACACCGTCATGGCATACCAGAGCCTTGAACTTGCGCCCGAGGTCGTGGCCCTGCACCCAGTCTAAGTTCTTGTTAGCACTCCCATGTCTACATGGACACTACAACTTACTGATCATGTATCCGCCGTACGACGCTCCCAGTGCAACAGCTCGGTCCGTGTCCACATAGTCCATCTGGTTTTCGATGTACTCAAAACACTTGACGAGGTCATCGTATGGAGCACCTCCCCAGTTGTTGGCAATAGCATCAATGTGAGCCTGGCCGTAGCCTGTGCTGCCCGTCGGATTGGGGCACACTACCACGTAGCCCTGTTCAGCAAAGATTGCCGGGTTCCATCTAGTGCTCCAATCATCAGTCCAGGCCGACTGCGGCCCTCCGTGGATCAAGAAGGCCAGAGGGTACTTCTTGGATGAGTCAAAGCTGGAAGGCAACATGACCAAGGCGTGGTTGTTGTAACCAGTCGATCCAGGATACCAGATCTCGGAGCACTGAGACTTGGACAGGCCAAAAGACTTTCCGTTCTTGGAGCTGGCCGAAACCACCTTGACCGACTTGGTCTCTGGGTCGAGAACACCGTAGCTTGAGCTCTCGATCCGGGACTTGGATGTGATGAGGAGAGAATCACCATCTCCCAAAAGATGAGCCTCAACGACAGATCCATCCTCATGGATAGGCTCTGGGAGCTCCCGGGCCTTGAGGGGGTCAGAAGGTAGCTTCCAAAGCACCATTCTTCCGTGCTTTTCGGCTGCGACATAAAGCACCTTGTCATCTTTCCTCCAGACTGCCCAATCTGGCCTGAGATCCCAGCCACCCTCGTCATCATCTGTTTGGTAGAACTCTTGCACATTGCTCAAGTCAGTGATGTCAGGGATCACCAACAGCCTCGTTTTGTCAGACTCGTACTGCTGGTGCCTCATCCTAGCGAATACAAGCTTCTTGCCATCGTTGGAAAAGGAGGGAGCCACGCTGTAGCCCCGGAGGCGCCCGGTGTGGACGATTTGAGGAACCGGGGGCTTGTCGAGCCAAGACTTGATGGGCACATAGTAGAGATCAGTCTTTGTGTTTCTCGCAGGATTCAGCTCAGGGTCCTTGGAGACAAAAGCAATGCCCGAGGCCGAGATATCAAAGTCACCAGCACCACCAAAAGGCGGCACAGGACAGCTCAGGCTAGTGCCAGCCAGGAGGTTGGTAAGGCCAGACTGCTCGAGAACCCATTTATCGTCCTTCTTGGACAGTACACCATACCAGAGCGAGTTCTGGTTCTCGCTGTTCCAGGTATCCCAGTGGCGGACAAACAGGCCTGTGTAGATCTTGGCCGAGGTGTGTGTCTTAGTCTCGGCTGCAGGCCAGTACATATCTCCCCGGGGAGTGGTCAAGGCAGAGCAACAGAATGCAACCTCGTGGTGAGAGATGGACTTGGCCTTTGGGTTTGCGATGCTGCCAGCAAAGCAATGAATCATGTGTGGGCTTGAAGCGGTGTTAGTCCAGCTCCCTACTACCAGGAGGGGCTCTTACGCCGACTTGTCAAAGACGTGCTGAGAGTACAACATAGAGCACCCATTGTCACTAGTCTTGATAAAGGCAATCTCATGTTTGCCAATCCAGATGGGGTCGCTGGCAGACGTGTCCTCAGATATGAGGTGGGAAGAGCCATCCTTGATGCTAAGGACGCGGATCTGAGAAGACTTGGCGTGCTTGTCAAATGAGTAGGACGAGACCTAGACGCGTCAACAAATGGGTGACAGAAGAGTCCATGGCGGAATTGAAGCCATCGTCAAGGCTGACGTACCGTGTAGAGGACGAGCTCGCCGGTGGAGTTGGGGACGCCGGTGGAGCGGCGCGGGGCCGACAGCAACACCTCGGGGGTGAACCGGGTGGCCTGTCTCGTCATCATGGAGGACTATTGAAGGAGAGGAGGTTATGGGGTGGTTATGGGATGATGAAGCATAAAACTACAGTGTATGTGAGGAAGAAAGAAGGATACGAAGCCAAGTGATGAGAGGTGTTGTTAGAGCTGTGCCCCGTTGAAACATCCATCATAGGTAGGTAAGAGGTACCTTGCCCCCCCCCCTCTCTTACCTTACCTACTCCTCATCACCACCGCCCGCTCGGCCCCTCTCTTCCGTCCATGCCAGCATCTGCCCGGTAACGTAAGATGTCGTGTTTTGTTTCAGAACCAAGCAGATCACTCTGGTCATGTTTACTTGTACAGGTATTCCTCATCAATTCTCTCATCCGTACCTATCCTCAGGTACCTATCCAGTCATTACCATATCATTCCCCTTGTTCCCGACTCTGTCTCCTCGATCCAAGACCCCGCATTGCATACGTAGGCCAGCCAGCCCAGCCCTGTAGCCTCTTGATGATTTTGCCTGTAACCAGCAAGGTTCAAGCTCCAGGGGAGCGGGGTGGCGTTACCAGCGCCATCATGATCCGCGTTGCTTCCAGAGCTAGCTCCTCCCTCTCCCCCAGGTTGGAGTTCGTTAGCTCCGTCTCTAGCTCTCGACAACCCTGTTGCCGGGTGGTTGGTACCACGTTCGTTCCATCCCCAACCTCCACGGGTGCACGGGATGGCCTCGAAGCATCAAGCATTCTCTTGATAAAGCCAGACCTCGGCCCCTTCACTCTGACCGCCTTAGAAGACCCCATCACCCGTCATGTCCCTGCTGGTGTCATCACGGCTCCAGATTTGCGTCAATCAGATCTCTCTATTGCGAATTACCTTCTTTAGTTGCAGTAAACAATTCATTTCTAATACACAGGTTACACCCTCTTGAAGAATTAGAAGCACCAACAAGTGTCGCGTGACACTATCCACAAGAGGCAACTCGTTCAAAAGCCTCTCTTGGACATCTAGCTACCAAACGACTGCCCTTCCAAACGCCGCTTCAAAGTCGTAATTCCAATTGAATTCCAAAACGCCGGGCCCAGCCAGTTGCATTCTTATCAAAGCACGATTCCATCGATGCTTCATCTCCGCTGCGCTCCAAAGTTTGTCCGCTTCTTGCTCGCCGCTGTGTCGTTCTCGCTATCCTCGTGGTCCGCCGTCTTCTTCTTCAACTTGTTCGCGTTCTTACCAGCAGTTGCCGATGTCGGTGTCGGGTGGTTCGAGCCTCCGTCTCGGAACGCGGCTGACGAGGGTGTCGCGCCTGAAGCCGGCGTTGAGCCTCCTGATCCAGGAGCGATACCTTCCAGGTTGTTTGGTCGGTACGAGATGGAAGATCTTGAAAACACTCGGTTCTGTTCCATAGTTCCAGCCTTGCGTCGCTGTGCTGCTGCGCCACTGGTCCCCTTCATGTAGTTGTCGAAGCCCGTGATAATGTTACCGCTCGGTGTACTGTCGAGGTAGGCAGTCTCCTTCTGGGCGATGCCATCTTCAACCTGCGTCTATTCAACAGTTAAAACAAGAACTCGTCACTATTATCTGCGATTCAAAACTCACCAAGCGCCTCTCAAGAAGCCTGCGCTTCTCAACAAGATCCCGTACCCGGGCTTGCGCCTTCTTGTACTCGGACATGGTCACTTGCCCGGCCCCCGATCCAACAGCGTTTCCGGCCTTCCTTTCTGCCATCCACTCAATCTTTCAGGTGGTCTCGAATCGTTCGGATCGGTATCGCAACGCGCTGATGAAATGCGACGGAGTTCAAAGTCGTGTTTAGCAAGGGAAATCAAGTTAGGCTGCCTCTGGTTGAAATCGCGGGGCGCGGCTAGGGACACTCGCGCGCGTCAATGGTAAAGTGGGTCATCGCGCTAACCTGAGCGTTTGGAGAATCGCAACGCCTTATGTACCCCCCAGTCACCAAAAAGACATGGAGGCATATCAACCATCCTTTTCCCTCCAAAAACCAAAAAAGATAATCTCATGTGTTGCACATGGGGCGTCTCTCCCGCCGGGAATTGAACCCGGGTCTCAAGCGTGACAAGCTTGCATACTGACCACTATACTACGGAAGATGATGGTTGTGAACAACCACTGTAGCGAGTTCGATGCCACGAGTGTGACAGTATCGTGTTTATAATCGCTCGTGGCACCCACCCTATAAAAAAGAGCTCGACTCTTTTCAGGCCTGGGCAATTCTATGAGAAAGGAAGGAGATATTAAGCACGTAGGTAGTCCGGGAAGGAGAGAGTCAGTGGAGATATAGCTAAAAATAAACATAAAGGAGATAGGGCGAGAAGATAAGGACTAGATCAAGATTACCAGGAGATTTAGAAGCATAGAACGAAGTCTACAATCAGGGATATCAAAATTCATTATCTGCTTAGAATAGATTTATCATTCGAATATGGGATATAAAAGGACGAGAATACTCAGCTTCAATAAGAAATCACTTGTCCAACTCACTTCAACAAAGTATATACGCCAGACTCAAGAAGCTTCTTAGACCTCGTTCGTAAGCCGTGTTTGCCATGGTATCAAGACAGTTGCTATCACTACCGCAGACTCATGCTAATGCTTGAGCTATTGAGGCGCGACTCATACAGTCAAGTAGCGGCCGTATGATGGTTCAGCTGTCGGCTGACCGTTTGTCTTATTTTACAAGCTTGTTTGGCCTGGCAGCTGCGAGCAGTGGCAGCCACTGATACCCATTGACCTTCGACACTGCTGCGGTGTTCCTCGATATTCTCCCGAGCTGTCTTTTCTCCCGCCTTCATTTGGTTGCTGGTACCATCAAGGTAGACGAGGGCACAAATCCCATTCTCTCTCCTCACCACATCATGATCTTGTCACCACCCCACCCTTCATCTCTTCGCCACACCACCATCCTCCCTTCGCGACGCCATCGCGACGCGTGATGGAAGATAATCGCCCTGATGATGCTGGAGAATAGCCGGATTCTTCAGTTAATCTAACACCGCACCCAGCCGTCGATATCACCCGCACGAAGCAGTGGGTATCTATTCGCAACCCTGCCGTGCTTGACGTTACTACGGCGGTCACCCATAATAACATAGAAGTTGATGGTTATGAGCAACCATTGTAACGAGTTCGGGGTCGCATGGAGCTCCGAATAATATCCATAGAGTGCCTAAGGGCCTCTAAGCCATACCTCGCCCCAGTGTTACCCTTTTAACAGTTTTAGGTGATATATAAGGTCTTTTTACTAAAGCCTTATGATTATAATACCCCCTCACAGGGTAGAAGCAAGGTAAGAATTATATACCTCTTATCTAAATAATTATAATTCGCCATAGCCCCCTATTATGACCTAGGTAGGCAGATAGGTAGTTAGAGGTCCTCGGGCACTTTGGGATAACCTTACCATCCTACCTGCGTGAGATGTTGCCATTTATATAAGTAGACTGATATGTCTTCCAGTGATTGTCACAACGTCCTAAAAAGCATGTTCTTTTATATTATTCTAGATAAAACCCAGTCTGCTTTTGACCTCATTTTCGCCCTTTTCACACCCCGACCCCAAACATTATATATCTAACCACGAGCAATCGGTGTAGAAAGGATGCCACTGAGCAGCACTTGTGTTGTTGTTAGCTTCGATCCCTGAAGAGGTGCTCTCGGATGGTTCTCATCTTTCCTGCCATGGGCATTCATGGATGGCCGTAATTGGCAAAGATTCTACCGCTGGTTATCGACAAGAATCAGTGCCTTGCCCTCCCGACATGTTCATGCCCAGACTGACCTCTCGTCAAGTAGATGCTACTGGTTCTGCCTCGGGCATGGTTGGTGAGGCACGAGGTTCATCTTCAGAAACATCAGCTAACTTGTCTCTGGTCCTTGAGCGTGAGGAAGCTGAAGAACTATTCCGTCGCCGACCGCTGGGCGATTCCCGTCTCTTTGCTGGGCGTTGGCCACGCCGCCCAGGGTTGGGTCGCCTTTGCCGACGTCCATCATCTTCCACGTCTGAAGAGTTGTCCCTTCGACCCCTGCCCTTTGGCCTTCGGTTGTGTGCTGCGCTGCTAGAACGGCTGCGACTACGGCTTCGGCTGCGACTGGGACTGTCACCTCGACTCCGGCTTCGGCTACGAGACAAAGAAGTCCCCCTGGATCTTGAAGAAGAGCTCCTTGAACGTCGCCTCCGGCGATCTACCGATCGGCTTCTTGAAGAAGAGTATCGTCTTCGCTTTGGCGAAGGAGAACGTCGCTCGGAGGATACAGAGCGAGATGCAGCAGCTCTACGTCCTCCATCATTTCGACGGTTTGCCCGGCCTCGGTAGGTGTCGCCTCCGGGCGATCGTGATCTCTTTCGCCCGTCTCTCCGTCTACCGGGCGATGAGGGTCGTCGCCGACTGTCAGATCTGTTGGTGCTGCGCGACGCACTACGGCCGCGCGAGTTCGATCGAGATGAGCCAGATGCTGAAGGCGATCGAGCAGGGGACCTTCGTCGACCAGGTCCAGCTCTACCGCCGCCTCGTCTCCCACGAGGGACGTAACTGTCTCGACCATAGGAATCCCTCGAGTCGCGGAAGCGGGGCCCTGGAGACCGAGACCTAGCACCTCCTCTCCTAAAGCCTCCTCTTCCTCGAGTATCGAATTCGCGGTCGCCTCGTCGCCCTTGCCAGGTATCCCCACGAGCTGAGGCTCGGTCTCGACGATCACGATCTTTGAGGTCGGCTACTTCGCGATCACGGCGATCCCAATCATCTCGCCTCTTCTTGGCGCTCTCTGCGGCACGATCGGCTTCGATCTGTAGAAAATTTGGGTTAGAATGGAGAAACACAGGTGATTGTCGCCTCAGCGTACCTTTTCCTGGATGAGCTCCAGCTTTTTGGCTTCGAGGAGCTCCTTGGGCACGCCTTGAGGACTGGCCTGGGCGCTCAGCAGTAATCTCCATAGGTCTTTACAGAAAGACGCTGTATCTTTATCGAGGAAACCCGTGAGCTGGATCTGGAGTGACTTGATGTCTGGCTATCGGTGAAACCGTCAGCATGTGTTCGAGGTAGGTCAGGAGGGTAAGCCATACGTATCGCGGGCCTTCGATCAGATTAAAGCAAAGCTCAATCACTACATCGTCTTCGTTCCCAAGGATATCGGATATCTTGCCTGCGATCCATCTGGTCAAACACGTTAGCACAGGGATCAGAAGCGCGATGGACCTGGGGAGCACTCACTTCTTCATGACCTGGAGATTGACCTTTTGCATATCAACCTTCTGGCTAAACTCGGACGGGAACTTGGTCGACTTCAAAAGCCGCGCATCCACTCCGGTAGCCATGTTGGGTCGAATCGCAATGTCAATGTCTGTGTTGAAAGGGGCGCGTTGTTGGGAAAAAAGGTGCTGCTGGGATGAAAAAGTGACGTCGCTGAGCACAGGCTCGAGTCCACGAGACAAACAGCGGAGAGCAGCGCCGTGGTCGGGAGGTGCACGGGCCATCTTTGTTCGCTTTGCACAGCAGGAGCTCCCTGAGCAGCTAAGCTCCAAACAACGAGAATTAGCCCAGTCCACCCCTGCCCGCAGCCTTTCTAGGGGATTTTGCGCTGTGCAACCACTGAAGCCTCGACAAAGGCGCGTCACCAATCGCAGCCTGGGATGAAATCCGTTTCTTATTAAACATACATCTCGTGTTTGTCGCTGATTGTCCGAGTCAAGGATTACTTCAAGATGAATACTCTACACGCCCCGACTGTACCCTCTGGGGAGACCAGCACCTCTATTACCAACGGCGATGCGGGGCATCTGAGCTTCGCCGAGTTGGAGCGGAAGAAGGATGATATTGAGGCCGAACTCAAGGCGCTCGGCGGAGTGCTTGACTCGGTACTTATCTTCAGCACTTGAGCCTGCGGTATCACGTACTGACAATAGACTCAGCATGGCGTGGACATGAACACACCTCTCTTGACCAACGATGGATTTCCTCGTGCAGACCTTGATGTTGCTCAGAGTATGGCTTCCAAATCATGTTAACATCCCCCAACTGATCGGTCCATAGTTCGAACCACAAGGGCCAGAATAATCCGTTTGAGGAACGATTACACGGCACTCATGACCCGGATCGAAAAGTTCCTGCATGAGCATTTCGCCAGCCTGGATGAAAACGATGCCGAGCCAGCTCCGAGCTCTGGCACAGCCCAACCCATTCTGCCAGACTCTTATTCCGTACCCTTGGACCCTCCGTTCGCCAAAGTCAATACCGTGGCCGCGGGAAGTCCGGCAGAGAGCGCAGGCCTGAAGCCCGGTGACGAGATCCGTAACTTTGGCTATGTTAATCGGGCCAATCATGACAACCTCAAGAAGGTAGCAGAGTGTGTACAAGGAAATGAAGGAGTGAGTGGTCATGATGCCGTAGCAACCTGAGCATGCCAGCTAATCTTGCGTCAGAACAACATTTTTATCAAGGTTTCCCGCTCAACAGGCGTGGCAGAGCAACAAGACCTACGCTTGACTCTCACCCCGAGAAAGGATTGGGGTGGTCGAGGAATGTTGGGCTGTCATATCCTGCCTCTGTAGGCATGAGCAGGCAATGTACGTGATGGCAGGGCAAAGGAAATTTGCAAGGCGAAATATGACTCTGATTAAAGATTTGCCCACGTAATGTACGACTAGGTATCATGACAGCAACGATGCAAAAGGCAATCCATCCATTCATTTTACCCAACATTGGGAGCCTAATGTGTTGTCTACTTTTGCTTTGATGTCCCAGTGGTTTGATGCCAAGTCAACAGCCAATCTAGGCACCTTACATAAGGCATCGCGGCGCAGCGCAGTTGGTGATTACAAAGCATATTGGGAGTTTAGACATCAGTGTAGAGGTTCAGCCTTGCTTGGCACTCCTATCATGATGCCAATATTGAGGTGTTAGTGATATGACAGACAAAGATGAAGTAGCGATCGATCGAGTGGCATGCAGTTTATCAGATGTTCAACAAGACTGCTCAGGGTGCAGTGCTACTGACTACCTTAGTAAGTAGAGTGGTAGACCAGCATGTAGATTATATCAACAAGCGGATGACCATGAAGCTGAACAAGTGTAGTAAGTGTGGTATGACGGATGAAAGTACCCATTTCACTTCCTATTGATTGCACCAGGACAGCCCCTGTTCGCAAAAAAGGGCGAGCACGCTGGCAAGGAGTAGACGCTCTTGTTTCCGATAAGGTGATGATTGCGGCCGAGCACGAGATCTTCGAATCAAATTCTTAAGATCACCTCTACCATTGCTACCTAAAGGCTGCCTGGAAGAGAAAGAGAAAAAAAGCTGACTAAACACATGCAAGCAAGTAAATATGGAGTATCCCGAGAGCAGGCCGCCGCTGGACCGATCTACGATGACAAAAGGAAAGACGAGCTGGGCAAAGCTGCCGATAGACCGCCTGAAATGTCACCTTACATGGATTGACTTCTTTGTTGGGAGCGAGCAAGGCCTGGGCAGCCCAACTAAGGACGGCAGGTACCTGGGTACTGTAGTCAAACCCAAGGCACCAGCAGGCAGCCCGGCGCACCGCCCGCGGAGCAAGCCGCAGCGAACAGGAAGAGGCGTGCGACCGAGTCAACTCGGCGGTGCCCAATGGCAAGAGTGGAATGTTCCAGGCGGTGACGGCGATAGCAGGCCATGGTGACGCTGAATCGCTGGCAGTGAGTGGGCAGCCTTTTCCGCCGTCATGGATCCGTGCTGAAATATCACGTGCAGGCAACCCACCCTGGGGCGACTGAATTTTTCGCTTTGAGGCCCTTCCCCTGCCCAAAGAGTTCCCCGCCGCCTTCAAAACATCAGGTTGACCAGCTCTCTTTGAAAGTTCGTCAATCAACCTCGTACCCACCCCCAGCGACTCTCTCCAGGTATTTAGAGCCCCCATCTCCTCGCTTCCCTTGGGACTCTCTTCCAGTTCATCACCCCGAACGACCTCTTACGCCCTGCCGCCCGCTCTGCACCCAGCTAACTCCCGCATCATCGCAGCACCCCGCTTGTTTACATCCTCTCCCACCTGTTGCTACAACACCACAGGCCCGACCATCAAGATGGCTGAGCAGCAGACCCCCACCTTCAAGCTCGTGCTTGTCGGCGATGGTGGTACCGGAAAGGTGTGTAGGATTCCATGACGCAGCGCCTCTTTCGCGATATCGTCGACGGTCGCCGAGCTTTCCCCCTCCGCCCTAGTCGAATCTCGAGAGACGTGGAGCGATCCCTTGCAGACCATCAACATCGACTAACCATACTGCCTGACGACAGACCACCTTCGTCAAGCGCCACTTGACTGGTGAATTCGAGAAGAAGTACATGGCCACCCTCGGTGTCGAGGTTCACCCTCTGGGCTTCACCACCGTAAGTCTTTGTCTGAACCCCACGTTGGACCTGTGCGGGGCGCTAACCCATGTCCCAGAACTTCGGCCAGATCCAGTTCGACGTTTGGGATACCGCCGGTCAGGAGAAGTTCGGTGGTCTCCGTGACGGTTACTACATCAACGGCCAGTGCGGTATCATCATGTTCGATGTCACCTCCCGCATTACCTACAAGAACGTCCCCAACTGGCACCGTAAGTCGATTCTATCTGTTCTGTCGCCAAGGGCCTCGCTAACGATTCATGATAGGCGATCTCGTCCGTGTCTGCGAGAACATCCCCATCGTTCTCTGCGGTAACAAGGTCGATGTGAAGGAGCGAAAGGTCAAGGCCAAGACCATCACCTTCCACCGAAAGAAGAACCTCCAGTACTACGATATTTCCGCCAAGTCCAACTACAACTTCGAGAAGCCCTTCCTCTGGCTCGCTCGCAAGCTTGTCGGCAACCCTCAGCTTGTAAGTGTTTTTACTTTTTTTCATTCGCTCACGTGGTGTGGAGCTCCGATGCTAATCAAGTTTGCAGGAGTTCGTTGCTGCTCCCGCCCTTGCTCCCCCCACTGCTCAGGTCGACGAGAAGCTCCTGGAGGAGTACCGCAAGGAGATGGACGAGGCCGCCGCCATGCCCCTGCCCGGCGAGCTTTCCGACGATGATCTGTAAATGACTCGTGCGGTCACGGGATACTTTGTTGAGGAGGATGCTGCTGGGTGCCAAAGGAACGGCACGCGGGCAGCGTTTGAGGATGGCACATTGGCAGCCGGAATGACCATTTATGAGGAACGGGGCGAAAGTCCTGGAGTTTACAGCAGCGTGATTATGGGGCGGCACAAAAGATTGGCCGCCATGCCTCTCTTTGATGAGGCAGAAGGGACGGCGCCACTGCAGAGAGCGGCGTCCTATTTAGTTTAGCTAGACTTCCTTCAAAACAGCACCCAAGGCCAAGTTTGCGTGGCTTGGCTAAGACAAAGACGATTGAGCATTTAAAAGACTTGGTACTTGAGTGATGACTGAGAACCTGGTTGTCCGGGGCAAAGTGTGTAGCTGTTTCACCGACGCCAGTGTCTATGTTTTCTATCCCTTGAGCAATTTGCAAGAATTGCTGACACTCGTGTTCTGGATCGAGCCACTGTTTGATCAACGTGGTGTTTAATGCGCTGAAGAGGCCTTGCCTGCAGCTCTGTGCGGATATACATGGACCAGATGTCGTGAGGGCAACCTTGCTAGGCGGAGCTCTAGATGCAGACCTGGTGTCACCAATGGCCAGGCGGTCTGCATCTCATGATTGATTGGACAATGAGTGCCCATACAAGACTCGCGTTTCGAGAAGCATGAAAACATGTCCAAGCTTGTTGTTGGATCAATGTTGACCCAATATATCGTCTGCATGTGTGTTGATGATGGGGTCACTGAAGAAAACCGACAGCCTACGTGTGGTGCCTACCCTGTGGCAAACGGACGATCTACTGCTTCACAACTTGGCACTGGACACCGGGAAATGCAATGGATGCTTCTCTGCATTCGATGCAGCCACACTGACGTGATTGCGTTATTCATAACGACAACGTTGAGTGGTGGCTCGGTGATCGCCGTTGAGGGTGTTCCGAAAACATCCTCAGCTCTTGTTATTTACTTTTTGATGCCGCAGCCAGAGCTGAGACGCGCCTAGGGTGCCCCATCAAAATAGAGGCAGCGTGAGTGGGTGGCTATACGGCACCACAGTGATGGAAACGGGTGGTGATTTTTTGACGCAGATAGTGGTGCACCATCATCTTCTCATCTCAAACATGGCAAATGTATTCTGGAACGCGACTTGTCAAAGAATTAGATGGCCAGGACCGACGCGGCAGGGATCCGTGTTGATGGAAGAATGAATTCGAGATTAGCCTTGGCGCCGTGATTTACTTTAGTTAAATGGATGGGATCCATGGATGGGATGGCGCGCAGCAGCACCCCTGGAGCCGGCGTATGCAGCCACTTAATGAAGCAGGGGTGTCAATGAACACGGCCATGAGATGGCCCCCGGGATCATTAAAGCCGTTCACTGACGCGTGGGGCAAAGATGGGGAGCAGGTTATGGATGGATAATGGGAATGGATGGATGTGATTTAAACAGGCCCAGATGAGTAGACTGTATTGTTAATAGGTATTTTTCCCTGCCGTCGACAAGATTAGACCTGTGGACTGGGCTGAGATGCAAGCAATGATCAGCTGCAACAAGTTGACGATCATTTGACGCCGTGTGTTTTTCAGCTTGAAGAGGGGGAACACCTCCGACGAGGTCTTGAAGGAGATGGGAGGACTCCGATGGGATAGATGTCATCCATGTACAGCACAGCGGTGAATTAAGGATGGATGTGAACAACAGGCGTGAATCCGGGATTTTAATGGATCAGCAAAATAGAGTTATGTCTCAATGTGTGCACGCGTTGTTGGTGGAAAAGCGCGTCTTTTTGTGGTCGTTGCGGGGGGAGATGCATCTGAAAAAACACCCATTTGTGATGATGTATGTATGTATGGGGACGAGTCAGCTCTTCTCGTATCTGCCTCAAAACAAGCCCAATGCACAACAAACAACATGTGGAAAAACAATACGAGGCGCGACACACACACAAATCCTGGAAAAGCCCACATATATATACATAGTCCATCGCGTCTTTTTAAAAAGACGGTCAGCATCTGTTTAGTAAACTGAAATGGCGGGAATGACTAGACGATTCGTGAAGAAAAAGAGCCGAGCATAAAATGTTGAAGGCTGGGAGGTTGGGACGAGCACCTTTGTTGTTCTGTTTTTTTAATGTACATCTCAGTGGCCAACCCGCTGCAGCTGCAGCGATAAATACAAGAGGTGACAGGGGGGCACGTGCAACGCGTGTTTACAGGGTTTCCCGATTGGGATACAGTAGCGTCAGGTGCGCGGCGTGGTTGGTCAGAAACAGGGCTAGGGAAAAAACGCGGAGCAGAGAAGCGCCCAAGACAGAGGGACCCAGGCGCTTTTCCTGGAGGGGGAGGGGGGTAGGGGGGGGGGGGGGAGCCACAAGAGCCACAAGGGCCTTGGAAAAAAGGGAAGGGACGATGGGATGGGCTGGGTCGCCTCGTTTTGAAGCATGCCCATTTGACATTCCTCCTCTCCGCGGTTCCACGTCCACGCCTCACGTACGTCCCACGCCCACACGTCGCTCCAGCTGCACGCACCCACGACTTGACGACAACCTCTTCTCTTTTTTCCTTCTCTCCTCTTTCTCTTCTTCCTCTCATTCTTCATTGTTCAACCCATCTTCCATCTCTGCTCCCGCCGCATCTGCCACGCGCCCGCTCACCTCGCCACGACATTATCCTCCTCCATCCAGCTCGATTCGCCTCCTCATTGACCGCCCTCCTAGGGATGCATATTCCTCTCCAATAAGGCCATTTCCATCTCCTTCTTCCCGCCCGCGATCATGGCCACCTCCACCAACTCCCCCTTCGTCGCCGCCACGCCCGACAAGCACGCTGTTTCGGCTCCCAACCATCATGAGCCCGTCGTCACGCCCCAGAGCCTCCCCCCTCTGGTCGATGCATCAGTACCCCGGCCTGCACCAGAGACTGAGAAGCATCCCAAGGGAAAGCGAAAACGTACTGCGTATGTCGACGAAGCCCGCCAAGCCACGGCCGTTTCTGCGGCCCTCCCTCGACGTTGGACTGAGCTAATTTTGCATCAATTGCATGCAGGGCCAAAGACAAAATGATTCTCGAAGAGGCGTACAGTAACAACCCCAAGCCCGACAAGCAGGCGCGTCTGGAGATTGTCCAGCGCGTCTCATTAAATGAGAAAGAGGTTCAGGTATGGCGGACCCTCTAATCGTCTCTTCCTTGATGGCTCCAATGACAATGCCTGCCCTCGCTTTGATGTTCCACGCGTCATCCAATGTCTTCCAAACACTCGACTGACATCATCCCTTCTAGATCTGGTTCCAGAACCGAAGACAAAATGATAGAAGGAAATCTCGCCCTCTCTCGCCTCAAGAAGTTGCTGCCCTTCGATATGGGGCCATGCACGTCATCTCCTCCGACCCAATCACGAACACCACCCCGAGTAAACCTGAAAAGACCTTCCCAGCATCCGACCCCGCCAGTTCTCGAGTTACGGATCCTATCTCAGCCTCTCCCCGAACTCTTACCCAGACTCCTTCCATGCCGCGCTCCCACTCAGACCTCGTGAATAGCACGCCCATCTCTACCCGCCACGAGACCCCTCGGCTCCCCGACATCACCCCAAGCCGCATTGATCCTGCGCTCTCGCAGGAATCCCATGATGGTTCCCAGTCCCTGTCCAGTTCCATGTCCAGTTCCCAAATCGGATATCTCTCCAATCGTTGGAACAACGTTGGTAGCTCCTTTTCCACCCCGCCCGCGTTCGGCCGTGGCGGTGATGACTCCTTCAGGTACGTCATTTTGGCTGTTCTGCATGGCACTAGAAGCTAATATGTATAGATTTGAACCTTTCCCGCCATCCTCGTGCACATCCGAGGGCTCTCAGCCTCTGAGCCAGCCCCAGTCCCAGTCTAAAGTCCGCCTATCACTCTCGCTGGAAGGCAAGGCAGAGCTAGTTTCCAACCAAGGCTCTCCCACTCGTGATCTTCCTCCTCGACCATCCTCCACCACACCAAGCCTGCCACAGGTGCGGCAACGGAGCCTGCAACGCAGCCACAGCGCAATTCCAGCCATCACTCTTCCTCCCATCACAACTCTTACCAACTCCCTGCCTCCAAGGCTTATGCGAGGTCGGTCTCGTGACGTGCATGCTTGGGAATCCTGTGCGGATGCTGAGAACCGTGACGAGCTGACAGCCCAGGCCGAGCACGAGTCGAATGGATCGGCCATCGCTGCTATCAGTCTTCTTCGATCGTCGAGCGGGATCCTTCAGCCGAGCAACGCTAAGCGCAATGCTCCCATGCCGAAGCCTCACCGATCACACCAGGCAAAGAAGGCCAAGCTGAACCGGACCGGATCGAGCGTGGCACGACTTGAGACGGACCCCGAGGAGACCGAGAAGGCCGACAGGGAGTTTAGCAAGGTAAAGGTCTCAATGCTTGTTTCACCTTCGGGGGACTCGGATAAGGAGAACTGGAGCCCGGATGAGGATGGTAACCCACCGGATGCCCACCGACGACCCCTGCCACCTGCGCTTCCTAAAAGCCAGAACCCCCGTCGAGTCGGCCGAGCTCTTCAGGAACAGAAGAGCCCTAGCCTTTTGGCAAATCGTGCTAATACCGCGCCCGCTCGCCCTCGATCAATCATCAAGGAAGGCATGGAGATTTTCGAGGATACGCTTAAGAGGCCGGCACCTCGAGAAGACGATGTGGATAGATTTATGCGAGGGTCAGTCAGCCCTAGCAAGAGGCCCGATATGGACTGCGTGGCCGGGCTGCTCTCTCTTAGCCAGGGTGCCTGGCGATGAGACGCGAACCATTTTGAACCTCATGGACTTAATGGACGGAGGAACGCCCCTGAATGACTTTCATATCATGTTGGAGGCTGTTGGAGTATGATCCCAGAAAGGGTGACCGAAAATGTTTGCATTTACACGACCTGCTATTGTCTCGGTTTAACGGTTAGGGTACGGTGTTTTGTTAAGTGTCCTGGCTTGATGGTGGGGATTGGCTCTGGGCTATGTACGGTTGGGTTACTCGGATGGCTTGGTCTGTAGATATTATCGACATTCGCCCGGGAATGCTTGACTTGGTACGGATGGCCAAGGTTCGGCTTCTTGAATGGAAATGAATGCAAAGATTGACATGATAAGCAAGTTTATGGACCCCAATTAGTGCTGGATCTGCCAACGGTGATATCCATTTAACTAGACATGCATTCAGAGACATGCACTCAGGCGACGATGAGACATTAAGCGCCGCGGCACGGTACGAGTTAATGTGACCCATTGACTCGAGGATCGAGGCTAGGGGATTTATCACGGCGGCCCATTGCAAAGTTTACATTAAGCTTAAAAAAAGCATAACCAAGAGCACATTCTCAGCTAGGATATTGGTGGCACGTAGTTGTTGACACCAAATTGGTGTTGGATATGGCCTCGGCCCATATCTTGATTGTCTAGGTAGGTAGAAGTATATGTCTAAGTGTCTAAGAAACCAATCCTTCTTATTCTTGTTCTTGTCCCGGCTTTCCTCCTGCCAGATTGTGGGTGCTCAAAAGAGAGTATTAAAATGAACCAAAACGCCAACAACTCCTTGCCAGGGCCCAACCCTTTCCAACAATACGACAAACCAGCTAGCGGCGAACAGAGAGCCCGTGGTTGTTTCTTCAAAGTCCAAGGAGGCTCATCTGGCGACGGATGGGACTTGCGCTGACGCTGCCCTCTTCGCTCGCATAGTAGGCACTGTCGGTATCAATATCCCAACCAAGGTCGTCCTCGTTGTCGTTCTCTGCGGTGTCGGCATCGAAAGGCTTCTGTGCCGCGGCACGCACATTCCAGCGGAGAGTGCGGCTCACGCTGTCAAACCACTCCGTGTCGGTACGCGTGACGGTGGGGAATGGGTACTGAGAAGCCGTGATGGTGACGTGGTCACCCTGGCGAAGCTCAAGACGGCCCTTGCCGTCAAAAGCGCAATAAGCGGTTGCCCGAGAGTTGCGCGGAACCGAGACGCGGAGGGCCATGGTATCGGAGAGGACCATGGGCCGGAACGAAAGGGTATGGGGGCAGATGGGTGTGAGAAGAATGGCAGGAATATCTGGATGCACCAAAGCACCACCAGCAGAGAGAGAGTACGCAGTAGAACCTGTTGGGGTGGAGAAGATGCAACCATCGGCCTGGACAACGGTGAGAAGCTCGTCGTCGCCGTAGAGCTCGAGGTTCGAGACGTAAGGGGAAGGGCCTCGATCGATGACGAGCTCGTTGAGTACCTCAAATTGCTCAGACTCTTCGGGCTGTGACGCACCGCGTGCACCAGACCCATGATTGCTGCGGTGGACAGTGCAAGTGAAGCGCATCCGAAGGTTGATCTTCATGCCATCGTCACCCATAACCCTGTTGAGATGCTCCTTGTACTTTTCGAATTCAAAGGTGGTCATGAAGCCGAGGCTGCCAAGACTGAATGAGAGTACCGGGGGCACGATTCGCTGGAAAAGCCAAGAGGTGAAGAGAACGGTACCATCGCCGCCGAGGGTCAGGACGAGGTCGAACTTTTCAGGCTGGCTCCAACACAAATCAGGAGTCCAATACTTGAGCATATGCTGGAACCGCGGGTTCTCGGCGAGCAGGCCAGAAGCGTCGAAGCGTCGGGAGCCACGAAGCTTTGCGTCGACATAAACATTGACGCCGAGGTCGGAGCCGTAGCGTGGGGTTCGCAGGAGCCAGGCGGCGAGCTCGCGGGTGAGATAGACGAGTTGGTTATCGCGCGCCTTGGTGACGATCATGATGTTGCGGACGGCACGCTTGATAGGACGGCGCTGAAGTTGCTTCGAGACTTCTCGAACGCCAGTCGCAGTAGCGACGAGACGCGAATGCGACATGGAGACATCATTCTTGATTTCCTCTAGAACCTTGTTGATGTCGACAGCATCTGCAAATCGCTGATGATAGAAGCATGGCGATTGCAGTGTCGAGGCCAGGATTGTCGCAGCTACATCCGAGGAAGTGGTATCGGCACTTGTGGTGGAAGTATAAGTCCGAGCAGTGGTGGGAGTGGGAAGGGTCGTGGGGGTTGAACGGGATTTTGCAAGGTCGTTGAGCGCATCAGTCAGGCTCTGCGAGGATGCGGCGGTGCTTGAGGCATTCATTGCAGCGTTGGGTGCGCTGGACAGGGCCGAAGTAGCAGAAGAGGTTGACGGAGATTGCGATTGAGATGCCTTTTTCTCGCTGGCTGAGAGCATGTTGTTGAGCGACGCAAGTGAGAGAGCGTCGGGTTTATGTTGTCGGGAAACCGAAGAGGCCATGACCTTCGGGGCAGGATTGGCCCGATGAGCCTGGGGTTGAAGCGAGGCGTAGGATGAAAATGAAGCAAGGGAAGAAGGAGGCAGAGATGAATGAGGAATGAATGGAGAAACTGTGTTTGACAGAGCCGTGTCTTTTTGGGGGGATGACAATGCAGCACTTGAGGGTCCACAATCTCCTACAGCGGCGGCAGAGGGCGACCGAGAGTGAGGTTTTATAGTGTCCCTGGGTAGGCCTGCACGAACTGGCGACGACAAGGACAAAGGGGAGGGTAACGGTGTGCCAACGTTCGCTTGTTCAGCTGTACCCCGTGCTGTCTTATCCTTGTCGACGTCGTCGGCGAATGCGCTGTGGTCGTTGAGGATGAGAGGGCAGGACGAAGACGAAGGAGTTAAGCAACCGCCGTCCCGGGGGCTGCCAAGGGTTGGGTGGAGAGCCGTGGGCGACGCGGCACAAAGCACGCCTGTCATTTTGCCGGTGCTGGTGGAGGAGTCGTGGACTAGGCTTGGATAAACTTGGAGGGGGGCGAAGGAATTGGTGGACTTGATCAACAGAAGCCGCCCAAGTCTTTCCTTTTTGTGGATTAGAAGTCGTGAGAAGCGAAGAAGGACCCCAAAAAGGACTAAAAGCCAAATAAACTGGGGTGTTGATGCAGAAAGCATGCGATGTGTCTCGCCGTCGTCTTCTTTTGTCTCGTGCTTTTCCACTTTCTTTGCTGCTGTTTGCTGCTGGTTCAGCCTTTTCTTCTCTTCTACCTTGTTACCCCTTTCTCTCTTTTCCTTGTCAGCCGGCGATAGCAACAGAAACTAACTCCCCGCTGCAAAGTCCGATGGAGGGCTAAAGAGCGGAGAACGAGCGGAGTCGAGCGGAAGATGCGATCAATGCCGTCGATGTATCCGTATCGGGTACCACAGCTGCGTCCACGTAGGTCGGTAGGTGTGTCGCAACCGATCAATCTCGCTCAGGCAGTAGAAACCCACCAGGGGCCGGCCCGACAGGGAGGATACAAATGACGTCGCAGCGCGGGTTTCGTCTCGATCTCGTCTTATCACCTTGCGTCCTTGTGATTCCTCCAGACGGAACACAAGGGTAAACAGGAGATTGAGTCAAATCACCTGGCCATTCCCATTAGCTTGTTGGTCACTTAGATGGCATTAATAGCCGCCGTCCAAATGTCTCTGGACTCGGAGCGGTGCGGCTTGCCAGGTAACACCCAATTGGGCAGAAAAACTCACCCACTCTTAGAGTCTTCGTCAATCGAAAACTGATTCCCGAGACCCCCGTGACAACTAATTGGAGACCGTTGCCAAATCTCGTCAGAACCCCCGTCGGTTGCGGGGGGCACACAGACAGTGAGATGCGCCAGGGATGGCAATGGCGTCCAAGGCACGCACACAACAAGAGCCGAGCCGAGTGGGAGGGACTCGCCGCGATTGGTGGTGGTTGTGATGAAACGACTCAAGCTGCAGCAGTACAGGGTGCACGTGGGAGATGCGAGGAATTGGGACCAAGCACCAAGAAGCCGGGTCGCAATGTTGGTTTCGAACTTGTTGGTTTGGCGACGTCGACAATGTCGCTCTCGGTGAGTGTTGGTCGCTACAGCGGCAAACTGTGGACTGGATATGGAGGCGTGCAGGGGCTGTCAACGCCAACAACGGTAAAGGTGACAGTTAACGGGGCCACGGAAGGAAGAGGCGAGGACCACGGCCGAAGCAGGACAGAGGTGCAAGGACCAAGGATCCAATGCAAGGACTGTTTCCTGGCTGCAGAGTGCAGGGTGCAACACGACGCAGCGGACCAGTCTCAGTTGCAGGGCGCAAGATGGGTGCGATGCAAGATGAGAAAAGGCGCAAGCAACCCTTCAACGACCAGCGAAGAAGTCTGGGGATGAGGCGTGAGGCGCGAGGCGTCCAGTAGCACGCGAGCGAGCAAAGCAATTGGGAACAGGAGGGAGGCTTGAATGAAGCCGGCTTCTCGGTTCACAGAGCCTAGTCCAGCGCGCAGCGCCAACTGAAATCGCCCAGACCACAGACAATTTGATAGAGCAAGGGGTTGACCGCCAACAAGCAGCTGTCAAGGCACAGTAATCGATCTGTAAGCGAGCGAGCGAGCGGCTGAGCAAGCACAAGCAGACAAGAGAAGTGAAAGTGGGCGCGCTTTGCAGGAGACTCCCAGAGTCTCTCTCACTGCGTCGCTTGGAAATCGAACGAACGAATGAATGTGAGGGAGATTAAAACAAAGATGTAAAAGAAAGGGAGATGGTTGATGAATGAAATGGTGAGACCTGCTGCCGTGGACCAAGACAACTGTTTTCTCACGGGCGCTCCTGCCGTCTTTAATACTCTATTTTTTTGCGGTCCTGCCTTGAGTCGTCGTGAACACTGGCTGTTTGAGTCGCAGCTTCCCTCACCGTTTTCTGGGGTCTAGCGTCACAGAGACGAGATACAGCGATGGATCCCAACCCCCTTCCAAGACTCGAGCCGACATCAAAACAAAGCCCCTTCTTTTGCCTCCTTGTGACAGCTCGTCCCCTTCGTCTGGCGCCGGCTGAGACGTCGATAATCGACGACGTTGCAACCTCTAAGCCAAGGGGGGGGCTTATCCCATCGTCGTCCTGTTACTCCCTTCCCGGTGGGTGGATCCTGGATCGAATCGGCGATGGGTTTCTAACGGTCTGGGGCTGTCGCAGATTTCCACGCTCGGTTTAGCGACTCTATCTTGTGGCTGGGGTGGCTAAAAGTAAGAGGCGTGAATTATGCATGGTCATTATGCATAGTCCTTTCATGGTGTTGATTGAGTTCGAATCGGTGATGGGATTTCCAACAGCTTACGCTCTGATCTTGCTCATGATCTTGATAACGCCGCGATGCTAAACAAGTATTATTTCTTTTGCCGATTTTACCTGGAAAATCGGTGAGCAAACAATCCTTAGATGCTCCAGATCTCGCTTCCATCTGATGCAACTCTAGCTGTCATGGATGTTTGGCAGCTGTGACATGACGGATCAACACCCACAAAGCCAAGGACAACCAACACCTCCCCGTCGAAGCGCATGGCCGAGCTGATAGGCTGTGGCGGAACGTGGTGAATGTCACATCGATAGGTAGCTAGGGCAGACTCGAAAACACGGCCCGCCAATGCTGTGGCAGTCCGTCTCATAAGCGCTCTGCGTGACCCCTTGGTTGTTTTTACAGGAGCGAGTCTAGAACTTGCAGCGAGTCAGTTGCCATGGAAGACACACTATCCCCTTTGTCATCTGCAATAGTTGATTCTCGTCACAATCCTCTGGACGGGCTGAAAATAGACGCTGGTCGTCTTGGTGTCGTCACGCAGCCCCCATCACAATCACTCCAACCAACCTAACAACCATCACATTATATCACATCGCGAAGTAAACGAACAAGAATGCAATGTAGCTTTCGTTTTCTTCCTTTCTATGGTATCGCAACGGCATTCGCAAGACGGGATCCTTGGAGTTGGTTTCGACGCTGCCCCTTTGATGTTTGACGCTATGGTGAAACACCGCCTAGTTCTTAACCCATGAGGAGCTATACCATAGATTTTTCGTCCGCCACCGGTCCGGCTAGGAGTGCCGAGGCGCGAGCCGCTGCTGCTTGGCGGTTCTCGAGCACTTTGGGGTTATGTCCTGCTTGGTCATTGGAGGTTAGATCAGATCTCAGAATGTCGGAAACTGCCAAGCATCTGCGGCTGGCCTCAGAAAAACTCGGCTAGCAGTTCGCCGCTCCCTGATGCTGAGATCCATATCAATGCACATTTGAAAAGTGATATCTCGTTAGGCGCGGTCAAGGTTTGATACCCATCTTGGCGGTAGGTGGAAGTTAGAGAAACCCGGCGGATCATCATGCACTGGATGCCGCATGTCATTTCCAGTAAAGGTCATCTGCCACCTTGGCCTCCATGACGGATCGGATGAATTGCGTCATGCTCTTCGACTCAAGATCGTTGCCCGTCATGGTTGTATCAAAGCCGGGCTGCTGGTGCTCGCAGCATATACGCTGCCCAAGCTGGAGGACCTTGGCCCACTCATCAGGGGAAAATGAGCCCTCGCTCTCGGCCAGAAGCAGCTCATCATGTGAAGTGAAGCCGAGGGCATGAACCGACTTGGCGTGGTCAACCTCGGCCGCGGTAGGGTCAATAATGATGTCCTTGGCCTCCTCTTCTGGGATGGCAAGGACAGTGGCTGCACCGATAGCCTTGAGGGAGACGGCGGCGCTTAGGAGTGCCAGAATGGCTGAGTGAAGGAGTGCCGGAATGATCGGGAGGTTCTAGGGTAAGGGTCAGCAACTTGACACATTAAAGCATGACGTTGGAGTCTATTTCTTACCAGCTGCGCCTGGGATAGCTTGGTGTTGACATATGCGTTCTCTGGCGTCTCGGCGACCTGAAGAGTGATCTGAATCACACAGCGAGGATAGTCTCTCACAGGGATGAGCTGCCTAAGGGCAGCCTGTAAGATTGACTCTAGCTGCCTCTCGCGGGTTCCTGTGATGAAGCGCATGAGAGTCTTGAAGCCGAAACATGTCGGGGATCTTACCTCCTACACCGGCGGCGGGTCGGACAATGACATCCACGAGAGCCTCAAAGGCATTCTCGTCTCGCCGCTGAGCCTCGACAGGGCCGTTGACAGCGGCCACTATGGAGTATCCTCCATACGAAAAGGTGGCAGAGCCATCGGCCTTGGGCAAATGTGACAGCTCTGCCGTCGGTTCAGTAGAGGGGGCCATTGTCGTTGGTGTTGATATGGTACCTAGTTAGAACCGAGTCGGGAAAATTTCAGGTTCCTGAGGCTCTCAAGAACCTTGTCTTGGGATGAGCTCTAGGTACCTAGCTATCTACTCCCCGCGCTGTAGTTACCGGTGCAAGGTGTCAGAAAAGTCTGGACAGTGGGGGCGAGTTCCAGAAGAAGCGTAGAGCACTTGCACAGCTGCAATCTTCAAGTCACATGTTTTCGTGTCTGGCTTTTTTTCTCTTTGCCACCTTCTAGTGGGGTTCAATAGTGGCTGCTGATGACATACAGCTTCCCTCTCTCGCGAGGTCCCTGAAGCTGCAAGCCTCCAACCTTTATCTTTACATCCATCCTATCAATCTGGAAAACGCCTACGCCATGACTTCGCAAGCTCCTTCTCAGACTGCGCCTGTTCAAGGCGCGGCACCTTCGATTCCAAGTCTCAAGGACCGGCTGCCCAAGCTCGAACCGCGAAGGCGACGTCAAATGCCAGGGAATCCAACTCCCATCCCCGAGACGCCCGTCCTCCCCGCGCCTCCCGACACGTCCAGCTGGACCTACAAGACACCGTCACGCAGGATCTTGTCAAGAAAGGATCATGATATTTTTTTGTCCTCACCGACTTGCAAGCTCATCACGGGATGGGTCTTTGGCCTGGCAGAGTCTGTGGTCGACGTCCCCAACTCGTCGGTCCGGGACAGCGATCTTAGTAGCCCTATCAAGACCATCATGAGCATCCTCGACGAGGCGGAGCAGCTGGTAGCCAAATCACCACCAAACGAGCAAGGCGGGTCACGTTTTGGAAACAAGGCGTTCCGTGGATTCCTCGACCTTGCGCAGGAGAACAGCCCGGCCTGGCACCGACAGCTTGGTCTAGAAAACGACGACGCCATCGCCGAACTTTCGACTTATTTCTGCCAATCTTTTGGGAACGGCAGCCGTATCGACTATGGCTCTGGACACGAGCTCAACTTTATGATATGGCTGCTTTGTCTTTACCAGCTCGGGCTGGTACAAAAATCCGACTTCAAGCCCCTGGTCCTGCGTGTCTTTGTACGCTATCTTGCTGTGATGCGTATTGTTCAGATGACCTACTACTTGGAACCGGCGGGATCTCATGGAGTCTGGGGGCTCGACGATTATCAGTTCCTCCCGTTCCTGTTTGGTGCGTCCCAGCTGCTGCACCACCCATACATCACCCCACGCGCCATCCACCAGGATCTCACCCTGGAGGAGTTTGGCGAGGAATACATGTACCTGGGCCAGGTCAGCTTTGTGAACAGCACCAAGACTGTCAAGGGCCTGCGATGGCACAGCCCCATGCTTGACGACATCTCGTCGGCAAAGTCGTGGACAAAGATCGACGGAGGAATGCGTCGCATGTTTGTCGCCGAGGTACTAGGCAAGCTGCCCGTGATGCAGCATTTCCTCTTTGGGTCATTGGTACCAGCGGCCGACGGTATGAGCGAGGAAGACGCGGTTGGTGTTGAAGAGGAGGAGGCCGAGCACGATCATCATGGTCACAATCACACTGGCCTGGCACACGATGGTACGGGTTGGGGCGACTGCTGCGGTATCAAAGTCCCAAGCAGTCTCGCGGCCGCTCAGGAGATGAAGAAGAGAGGCGCAGGCCAAGGCTTGCGGAGAATTCCTTTCGATTAAAGGCGACTCCATGTATATTGGGACCACACTGCCAAGGTCTCGAACTTCTAGAAGCTCACATGACGTGACTCTGTAGGTATGTTATTCTACGTGCCACTCGTGTTCCTCGTGGTGGCGCCCTGTCTGGTGTGGACGGGCCTCAGCTCTATCAACGGCAATTTGAGCCTGCATGACTGAGGATGATCAATGATGCTAACCTATATAGAGGCATCTCGACACGAGGCGGCCGCTCGCATATGAGACGACGTGAATGGAGGATCGGCATTCGGCACTGTCTGGGCGTTGAGTGGGCCGAAATAGAGTCGGCCGCCCAAGCTAAAAGGAGTGTCGGTCGTATTAGCATCCTTGCCGACTGGAAGGCTGAGCACTTTGAAACGCGATTTGGGCTGAACAAACGCGCCTGTCCAGCTTGATCTCCCCCGCTAACAAGAAGGCTGAGTTGTTGGACACGAGGGAGTGATCCTATGGCGCTGGGGCCATGGACCCGAACCGCATCCATGGCGTTGAATAGATGATGAGAATGACGATCCGAGTTGTTTCGACCACTGGGCCGTTTCAGACAACATGTCTATAGTGTTGGTGTTGCGCGTACTCTCGCTACAACACATGCTCCCACTCTTTGACCGGTTACAGGGATCATGTCGTATGTGTGTGTGTTGGATCAACGATAATTACTCGCCGAAGACACTGGCATATATCTTCTGATGCATGTCTCGACCTTTCTTGTATCCATCGGAACATGGCCAGCAACTTCACTCGTTACACAACTGCTTTGCCAAAGACATACTTGTTCAGTCTCTTGTAATTCATCATGGTCTTCTTTGACCTGCGAGCCTTTGCTCGCCAACTTCGTGCTCTCATTTACAAGAATCTTCTCGTTTCGGTTGTTAGGCACCCCGTCGGGTTCCTCCTCTCCGTCTACGGAATTCCTCTCGCTATCCTCGCCGTTCTCTGTTCCATCCCCTCGTTCCTCTCGTCCTCGAATGTCTTTGGCGTAGCCTCTCCCGCCCCCGTCAAGACCCTCCCTGACACTATCCACGGCAAACTCGTGGTCGTGAAGCCACTACGGCTCGGCCCGGACGTGGACCATGTCGTCGAAACCTTCACCAAGGGCATCGACAAGGATAAGCTGCTGTTCCTCGACGACGAGTCCTACCTCACGACCGTGTGCCTCGCCAACTTGCGCGGAGTGAGCGACTGCCACGCTGCCGTCACCTTTATCGACTCGCCCCTGACCAACGTCACCGTCAAGGACAGCCAGAGCCCCCACCATACCTGGCAGTATGTGATTCGCGCGGACCCGGCTCGAGACGATACACACTTCAACGCCAAGGGGCACAAGAGTGATCAGGAGAACCTCTACCTTCCGCTACAGCTCGCCATCAACAATGCCATCACCAACTCGACAGCCGTCCCAGAGGTGTTCATGTTCACAGCCGAGACACAGGAGGAGCAGGACCTCCTCCACCGGAAGAGTTCAGTCCAGCTCATCGGCCAGGTCTACGTCTTTGCCCTCTTTGCCTGCTACTTCTTCATCATATACCGCTTCACTGGCCTCATCACTGCGGAGCGAGAGTCTGGCATGTCACAGTTGGTTGATGCCATGGGTGGAGGCAGCGCAGTTGCTGCTCGAGTGCTCAGTTGGCTGATCGTCTTTGACCTGCTGTGTCTTCCCTGCTTCATCGCCTTTGGTGCTCTATATGGACACCTCATGTTTCCTACCTCAAGCCTCGGCATGATAATTGGCTGGCAGATTCTTCTTGGTTTGGCCGTCAACAGTTCTACCGTCTTTGCTGCAGCATTCTTCACCAAGTCTCGAGTCTCGGCCATCTATGTCATGGGAGCCTTTCTACTCCTCTCAGTCGCGGCTCAGATATACAGCTTTCAGCTCCACCCCCAGCCGCAGTTCATCGGGGCTCTCCTTTTGTCATTATTCTTCCCCAGCTCGAACCATGTCTTCTTTACGCAGCAGATGTGCCTCTGGGAGCTTAACAGTACAAGTGCCGTACTTGATAAGATCCCCCCTGAGGACGCAGGGATCAACTCCAAGTCCTACAACGTCACACAACAGATGATGCTCGGATTCCTCGCCATACATATCGTCGTTTACCCCATCGGAGCTATACTGGTTGAGCACCTCATGCATGGCATTGACTTCCGCAAGAGGACATTTACTAGGAACGCCGCAGCCGTGGAAGGGGTTGTCGCTGCGACCTTTGACCTCAAGAAGCGGTTCGTCCCCAACTTGTTGGAGCGAATGTTTTGCTGTGGAAAGCGACGTCCTGTTACTGCTGTTGACGGAGTCAGCATTCAGGGGCACCGGGGTCAGATCCTGTGTCTTGTTGGGCCGAACGGATCTGGAAAGACGACGACTCTGCACATGATGTCTGGGTTCATAACACCGACAGAAGGATCCGTTCGACTTGATGCCCTGCCCTCGCAGATTGGTCTCTGCCCTCAGCGGAACACTCTCTGGGAGGAGCTCACTGTCGTGGAGCATGTGCGACTATGGAATCAGATCAAGGCAGGACGCGAGTCATCAGCAGAGTTGGATGAGCTCATCAAGGCCTGTGACCTGGATCTGAAACGCAACAGCTTGGCTGGAACCCTCAGTGGAGGCCAGAAGCGCAAGCTCCAACTTGCCTGCATGTTTGTTGGTGACTCTTCTGTGTGCCTCATCGACGAATGTACCTCTGGCTTGGATCCTCTCTCGCGCCGAGTCATCTGGGAGATTCTCCTTCAGCAACGGTCTAAGCGGAGCATCATCTTTACAACGCATTTTCTCGACGAGGTCGACGTTCTTGCTGACCACATTGTCATACTGTCCAAGGGTAAAGTGAGATGTCAAGGAGCAGCTGCAGAGCTGAAGAATCTTCACGGCGGTGGATATAGGGTCCTCGCGCCGTCTTCTGCTCCTAGACTCGATCTCCAGTATCCCACGACGATGCACCAAGACCACGTCATCTACACAACCCCTGATTCCCGTTCGGCTGCTGAGCTCTGCTCCTTGCTGGACTCCAGGGGAGTCACGGATGTCTCCATCTCCGGTCCTCAAGTCGAGGATGTATTCCTTCGCGTGGCGGATGAACCAGAGCTTGAACTCACCAAGAGTCGCGCCGCAGCTTCTGAATCTGGGTTCGAGATGACACCTGGAGAGGTCACCAGTTTCTGGGCTCAGGTCAGGATCTTGTTTAGGAAACGATTCACTGTCCTCAGGAGGTTCTGGTGGCCATATCTCTACGTCTTGGCCCTTCCTCTCATCATAACGCCTCAGTTCAAGAATCTCCTCATCGAGTACAAGCAGCCCTCTTGCGCCACCATCAAGCCGGAGCTCAACCCCCCTCAAGCGCCTACTCTTTCTTGGACACAGAACTGCGTCGACTATGGTTGTGACACTCTCGCTTTGGCTCCTCCATCTGCGAACAAGACATTGTACAACATTGTCAAGGAGGGGTTCTACGAGGTTGAGCAGGTGAACCCTGATCTATACGAAGGGTTCCCTGTTCTCCTCAAGGACCGAAAGGCGTTTATTGAATACATCGCCGAGCATAGATATGCCGGACTAGGTGGTTTGTATATGGGATCTGGCGATGAATCCCCTGTGCTCGCTTACCGGCTGAATACCTTTGGAAACCCCAGCGCTCCCATGTTGATGAGCCTGTGGAGTCAGATGACGTCCAATGTAGAGATCATCGCTTCTCAACAAGGCTTTGCTGAGACTCGCCGTGTTAGTTTGCCATGATTAGTCTTGAATTAATATGTGCTAACTGAAGGATAGTCGGCAAACAATATCGGTGTCGTCTACGTCGTCTTCTTCACCTTGCTGCAGACCATCTACCCTGCCGCCTTTGTTCTATACCCAGCCATCGAAAAGGCTCGCAAGGTTCGGGCTCTGGAATATGCCAATGGCGTCCGACGAGGTCCCCTCTGGGTGGCGTACGGCATGTTTGACTTTATCTTTGTCCTGGCGATATCCGCGGGTGTCACAGCTACCATAAGCACGCAGTTGATCTGGAACGGACCAATCTGGGTAATGCTGCCTATCCTCGCGCTGTACGGTCTGGCTGCTATTCTCCTGGGCTATGTCATTTCTCATTTTGTCTCTGGGCCGCTCAAGTCTTTTCTGGCCATGGCTGGAGTGAGCGTGCTGATGTACGGCATTGCTGCTATTTCTTTCGCTGTAAGTCTCCTAGGCCGTGTATGTTCACACAGATACTGATGACAGCAGGTTGGCTCTGGATACTCTGATGCGGCGCAGATGGATAAACTAACGCTTGGTATCGCATTTGGCGTGTATCTCATCCTGCCCATCGGAAACGTCTTCAGGGCCATGCTCATCGGTCTCAACGTTCTCGAGGTAGGTTGCAAAGACGGTGAACCTACGCCTCCAGCATCCATCTACGGCTATGGAGGCCCAATCCTCTATCTTGTCCTTCAGATCATCATCCTGCTCCTCGTCATTATCTGGATCGAAGGCGACATTGCTCTGTTCCGTCGAAAAGGGGGTCGATCCACCTCGCCCTTTGACGCAGAGAAAGACGCTCGCAATGCCACCAGTGATGAGGTCAAGGCCGAGGCGCTCCGGGTGGAGAAGTCTGATTCGGATCTTCTTCGAGCTCTTCACTTGAGCAAGACTTTTGGTTCCAACAAGGCCGTCGATGATGTCAGCTTCGGCCTGCCACAGAGCGATGTCATGGCATTGATCGGACCAAACGGCGCTGGCAAGTCGACTCTCGTCAATCTGATCCAGTCTGAGCTTTCTGCGGATGATGGAAAGGTGCTGCTTCGTGGCGAAGACGCAAGGACTCGTTCTGCGCAAAAGTATCTTGGAGGTATGAGCAACCACAGTAATTGTTCTTGATCAAGCAAAAGCTAATCAGTACCGCAGTGTGCCCGCAGTACGATGCTCTAGATCTCATGAGCGCTCAAGACCATCTCTCCTTTTACGCCCGTATCAAGGGCATCAGGGACGTCAGGGGCAACGTCAACCACGTCATGAAGCGGCTCAACCTGACCCCCCACGCCCACACGCTTGCCTCGAAGCTCTCGGGAGGAAACAAGAGAAAGCTCAGCCTCGCCATTGCGCTGATGGGCAAGCCTCCCGTTCTGGTCCTTGATGAGCCCACGTCTGCAATGGATGCCGTCGCCAAGCGTGCTTTCTGGAAGATTATTCAAGAAATCACTCCTAACCGATCCTTGCTCCTCACTGTATGTACCACTCTTACATCTTATAGACATCCACCTTGCTAACACATCTTCTCAGACGCACAGCATGGAAGAGGCAGATACCCTGGCCACCCGTACCGCCATCATCTCCAGACGCCTCCTCGCAGTCGGCACCACCCAAGCACTGAGGAAGCGATACAGCAACGTCTACTACGTGAGCCTCCTCCTAAAGACGGCGCCAACCTCGACCGTGGACGAAATGGAGCGCGTGCGGAGCTGGGTTCTGGCTGTGTTGCCTGGCGCCCAGCTCGAACGAGACATGCTCGGCGGTCAGGTTCGCTTCACCATCCCTGGCGCAAGTCCCGTTGCCCGAGTCATCGAGTTGCTGGAGCGTTCCAAGGGTGAGGTCGGTGTTGAGTATTATTCTATCGGTGGAGCCACGCTTGAGCGTGTGTTTCTGAGTGTTGTGAGGGAGAATAACGTCCAGGAAGAGGACGGTGTTGAAAAGGGCCGTTTCTGGAGATTGCTGGGACTGAAATAGGGCCTCTAAACTTGGATCATCTGTTTTATCTCATATCAATCATTCATTCATTTGTACCTGAAACCCACATATGAGTCAAGACATGTTGATCTTTATGGGAGGTTCGGATATTGTCGTGTTTAAGACATGGTTCGCATGTTGATCTGGCAACCACTATCATGAGACAGACCACACAAGAAACTAGACAACGTAACAACCGTCTTGAAAGACATCATCAGTTCAGTTGGGCACATAGGGCTATTCCCTCGGCCATAATGCTTTGAGCATCCACATTTGTTCATCCATACATTGCCACTTAATGGCTGATAAATCACACAATGCCGCTGATCCTCCTTTGAGGTAGGTACATAAACATATCCGTCATTGTGCCCTTTTGCACTTCTCGTAGCCCCCATCCCTCCCATCCGGCATCCATAAATAGCCGGCCAAAAACAATCCGTGACGCCCCTTCATGGCTGTTATGAATCATTAGATTGAAACTGACTGTAGGCCGCCCTTGAGGTATCTTGCGTATAAACGATAAAGAGAAACAGCCGTTGATGAGTAATGTTGGGCTCAGTCAACGCCGCCTGAATAAGAAACAAAAGAAATATGGTGGTGTAAACATGGCTCGAAATGGTGGAGCCTGCCGTGATTTATTCTTGGTTTCAGAGGACTCCCAGCCTCTGCTTCGGCATTGGTCCCGTCTCTTCCGAGTGGTGAGACTTGTGTTGGGGCTGGCGATGTCGGTTCGCATCATGGGTATCGATAAGCATTTCCACAAGTGCTTCGGCATCCTTGTGGATGCTCGCGAGCTCAACAGGGCTAGAACTGAGGCCGGCCATGCTTCCGTCAACCCGGGGTGTGCGATACGCGGCGAAGACGATGCCGCGATCTGTCTTCATGGACCGTGCCGAGGAGGCCGAGTGTCGAGAGGTGTCGGATTCCGCACGCGAGTACTCGCCCGTGTAGAAGGCGCATGCATACCCGCGGGCGAATTCATCGTCCCGAATCTCTGTAGGTCGGTACTCTGTCCAGCCTGGAGTGCGCAGGATTTTGCCATGTGCGGAAGGGCAAATTTGGAATGGAGACTTGACGCTCTCCAGGCCGTAGGCGGCGAGAAGGCGACCAGCCATCGTCTTTCGTTGCTTGCCTGATGACACAGGGTTAAAGGAAGCCGTATCGCGATCTGAGCCAGAGGTTTGAGATCGGGCGTGGCCCGGCCAGAGGTTAACAACATAGACGAAATCAAAGTTGTAGCGGTTGGCGATCCTCCTGGCTTCAAACGCGGCGGCAGTGGCAGGCTTGCTGGCATAAGGAGGTGTCAGGGTGAGCAGAGATTGACGAGGAGAATCAATGGTAGAAGGAGCCGTCGAAGAAGTCGGACTCTCATCTAGGTCGTCGAGACCCTCAGGCCCTGACTCGGCGATGTCATCGTCGCTCAAGTTCAGAAACTCGTGAAAGTCGGGCTCTCGCAAGGTGGAGCTGCTGACGGAGAGTCTGCTGGTTGAAGGTGCCAGGCTTGACTGGCTAGCACTTCTTCGAAGCGATTGCTGATCCAGAGTTTCGGCCAGCTGGCGACGGATGTCCTTGTAGACGGCCTTGTTGAGGAAGTCAATCGACTTGGACCCTCTCAGTTGTGAGTCTGGAATTGGGCGAAGCTCTGGAGAAGTGTCCGGGGTGGGAGGTTTTCTTTGCGGGAGCGCTGGGAGCTCCTTGTTGAGAAAATGTCGAGGGCCACGGATGTCATCATCATCAAGGTCCGAAGAAGGAGGAGTGTCAAGTCTGGAGACTCCATCATCGCGCTTCTCCAAGGATCGGGGCCGAAAGCTGCGCTCGCTAGGTGCTTCAATGGATGACTTGGGCTCGCTGGTAGAAATAGTAGATGTCTCCCCACTATGGGTGGGAGGACGGGGGAACTGGTAGACATCGAAGCCATCCAGAAATGAATCTGTTTCCGTGGGCATGAATGTAGTTTTGAGAGGGGAGTATTGAACCTGGGATGAGTTTGAGGACCGGGCTGAACTCTGCGCGTTGCTGAAATCCATCCGCTGGGGGGAGATGGGAGTCAGGAAAGAAGGAACTCTACCAGCTGGCTGCTTTCTCACCTCCTCACGAGCAGCCATTCTACTCGCCTTGGGACGGATGAAGGAAGGTGACGGGAACTGAGGTATAGTATGAGAGGCAACAGCTTGAGTCATAGGCTCAACTTGATCAGCTGAAGCAGCTGACGTCTTCTTCTTGGCGAAGAGCCGCTCAAGGCGGTCGAAGCCGTTGGCCATATTGGGCTGTGTTCAATGGACGAGAAAGACGAGGTTGTGCAGAGTGCCTGAGTGAGATGGTGTTAGCGAGGTGAATGAAAGCCGAGGGCTGACCGCGTGCCTGGAGGTGCACGAAGAAAAGGCTTTGCATTGCAACGTACCAGTGAGAGGTGATAGAGCGTTGTGGGCGGTGGGAGAAAGAAGTTCAAGGTGAGATGTAAGTGAATGCCACGTTTGAAGTGAATCAGAGCCACTCGCGGTGGAAATTTGGTGTTTGGCGAGATCAGGGCAGAATAGTCGAGACTGGAATTCAAACGAAATCGCACCAGATATCTGAGAGTCTGGGAGTGGTTGTATCAAACAGCAGCGAGAGAAGGATGCCGAATAGAGTAGTTCATCACCACAATGGCGTTGAGGAGGGATGCACCTGATTCCTAACGAGCTGTTGAGGAGCTGTTCGTTGCACGATGCGACAATGGGTGGCCTCGAGGGGCGCCCTTCGAAGATGCCCAGGTCTGCTCCTCCAGGCAGTATCTCGCGGGACCGTGGGTGTTGTGTTGCTTTGCGCTTGCCTCTCCCGCTCTGAAGCTGCCGTGTGGTGTAGATGCCCTGAGCCCTATGCCCTCTGCTGTGTGAGAAGTCGTGCTTCCAGTTCGCTTTGCAACCGATATCGAGGTCCAGGTGCCAAGTTGAAAGTGAGAAAGGGAGTGAAGTGTAGGTGTGCGAGGTGTGCAAGCAGAGGAATGGAGGAGGAGAAATGGGAGTTGGTTGTACGGCAGGCACAATGAAGGCGAGTAATGGAAGGGAAGGAAAGGTTGGTGTTTGGTTGCACGGGGCAGGAGCTGCTCAGATCGGGAGGCGCTCTGTCACTGCCAGGCAAGTGCCACTGGAACTGCAACTGCAACTGCAACTACCGATGTCAAGCAAGAGCTGAAAATTAGGAAGGAGCGAGAAGGGACAATGTATGCTTGACAGGCCAGAATCCTTCTCTCTCTTTTTTTCATCATTCATCACCTTCAAACATGCTGGGGCTCAAGGGAGACTTTAAGCATCGCCCAGCAAGGAATGCCTACTTCCCAGCGCCGAGACGTTGGAGGAGGATCAGTGGCTTACTGCGGGAGCAGGGATAACGGTGCCCTAGTAAGTCCCACTTGGCACGGGTTTAGCACGCCCAGAGCTCACGCCCACCCTCACCCCTACACTCTTCTCAATGGAGCTGAGGGCTCACTCCCTTGATCACCTCCTCCCTGGAAACGCTAACACCCCCAACACCCTCCACACACCCTGGCGAGTCGAGCCAACCCTGTATCCCCACGACGCATCACAGCTGGCACATTGATTTATGTGTCTTTCTTTCTTTCTTTTGCTTCTGGGGAGAGGGAACAGCGAGACATGCGCAAGAGACATGCAAGCGTCCAGTGCCATGTCGGATACACCTAATTAGCTCCAGAGTTTACATGCATCTCTGTGTCATTGACCAAGCGAGGAAGCCGATGGAACCTTGCGCGCACATGAGTAAACAGCACCACAGCCGACGACTATTCTGTTTTCTCTTTGGGGAGGAGATGAGAGGGGATGTGCGGCGCGTTAGAAAGTCAGCTCTTGTCAGGTCAAGACACGATTTGCCCACTGATGCTCGTCTTTGTTTCCCTCTAACCCCGGTCCCTTCTTGACCCTTGTCTCCTCTCTATCCCTCTACAAAGTTAATCATGTGCGCAGTGAGCAAGGCGACCATGCATCGAGCCATCCATCTTGTTGATCGGGCCTTTGCCCTGTAAATGCATCACTTCTCGGATCTTACTACTCTGTATGGGGATCTGATATCACAGGCGGCGCCCAGCTAGCTCCCCAACTATCGCCCCCCTCGATGCAGGGAGTAGGTTCCGGCTCACTAACCCCTCCCCAAAGCGGCCAGCCCGTGGCTTGTTTTCTCCCCACGATCCCCCCCTTAGCTACCAGCGGATGGCTTGCTTTTTGCATCCGTTACACCACCTCGGCTCGTGGCTGTGGTTGCTGGAGCGGGTGTTCGGGATGGGCTGGCCTTCGGAACTCCCGTTAGCAAGATGCTGGTGTCGTGTTAGCCCTGGCTGTGTCATGATTCGATTCATTCACAACCAGCTGTCACTCGCATGCCTGTGGTTCAGGTTGCAACCTGCCAAGCATTCCGATTGAAGAGAGCGGCGTGTCAACTTGGCCATCAGAATCTAACTTTCATTGACAACCTATTCGGCTGCCATTATCACTCGCGGCCACTCTCCAAGAGCCTTCCCTTAAGGGGTTGCTTGTGGCGATCTTTTGGCCCCAAACATCAACTGGGGTGGCAGTCATTCAAAGGCCGCTCATGTCTTCGATTGCTCTCGAACCCTCCGAGATTGCTAGAAAGACCATAGCTGTCGTGTTCAGGGAAAAAGCAATCCCGACGCGTGCTACGACGAACCTTCCAGGGCCCTGTACCCGTAGGTTGGTTCCCTAGTGTCTGCTTTTGGCGGCGCCGGGTGCGGCTCTGGCCCTTGCCTAGGCCCATGGCGACCCTGGACGACTGACTTCTAGGCCCTTGTTTGCTGTCGCTCACCTTTCTCAAACAAGAGGCGCTGCTGGCGAGACACTGCTATTAATGACGACGGAGGCCCTCGGCATCACTTGGCTCAGCAGCTCCACCACAATGAGGCAGTGAGAAGTTACCAATGTTCAAAATTCAACCTCGCTAGAAACCTCATAACACAGGCCTCTGATGGTTGTGCCAAAGGCCAAGTGGATTGAGCCAGGATGCGAAATTCAGCGGCGCGTCTTGCAACAGACGCCGGCTCTTGAGGCCCCCACTCAAACTGCGAGAGAGCTGTCATTTTCAGCAAGCACCTAGAGTTTGAAGCTTTGATCAAATTGATCTGGGCATACTGGAATACCATGATCTTGTTCCTTGGTTGTTTTGATGGGGCTTCCAGCTTTGACCTCTCGTCGGAAGATACCAGTCACAACGTCGAGTCCATGAAATCGGGGACTTCGCACCTCGTGCTAGACAAGCAGCCGCGTTCATGCAGCCAAGAGGATAATGGGATGGCCATCATTTGCTGGTTCGTCATGTCAAACTCGCCTTTGCCTCACTCAACCCGGCCGTCCCAGCGTTCCGGGCGCACAGGCACTACCCGAAGCTTTAGCTACAGTCCCTACTGTACACACGGGTAGATGACGGCTTGCTTGCCACCATCTCCTGCGAACCGTCAGTATCGAAGCGCCATGATCGCGCACACACCTTCGGCCCGTGTCTCAAGGAGGACTTCTGGTATCCGATGGCGACTTGAGGGAGCGTCCCGTCAATCTGTGGCCTGGGGAGGGCGGCCTGTGCCTGTCAACTTGGTATCAAGACTGAAAGTGAGAAGCCTAAAGCATCCATCCAGCCCTCAGACTCTCCAATCGCTGCATCTGCAGTCAAGCCGAATATTGCCCGGTATCAATCTCGGTGATGACGGCACAGTCCTTGTTCTGGATGTTATACGAGCACCACTCCCGAAAAACAAGACAAACTGGCTATTGTCTGATTGCCTCTTGCTCTTCCCGGCTCTCCTGTTGTACGTTTCATGGTACGGATATCCGATGCTGAACTGGATTGAAACACGGGTCCGAGTCAGTGGAACAGATGGGCCAATGAGCCCGAGACGGCTCCCGCCTCACTGAGGTCATGAATAGTTGCTGTACCGCACCGAGATGGTTCACGGGCATGGCCCGTCGGTTGGTGCTTACGCGCAAAAGCACGACTCGCAGTGTTGGCCAGCATGGGGATGGGATGGATGTGGGCTTCTCGTAACAAGCCCCTTTGGCCCCGGTCTCTTCCCTCCACTAGACTCTTGCATGGTGGGGAGCATATTGCTTCTTTTGTCCCTCTCATCTCTGCTCATTGGCTCCCCTCGGTGACAGAGTGCATGGGACTCCCCCGCTCACCCACTGCTCACCTTGACCCAGGTCCAGGCATTTTCCCTCTCGACTTGCGCGGACATCACCATCCATGCCCTCGTCCCGTCTACTGGCCTCCAGACTGTATATTGCAGCTGCCGACATAACGAGACTTGTGCAGATATTCTCAGCTCATGATGCAGGAGAGAATGCAGCAGTCATGAGTTTTGCTTCGGGCGGCATGCTCCAAGTCTCTCCCAAGGTCATCGGCACGCAGCAGATGAGGAGTCATTAGCCGAGGAGTTGTTGGCCAGGGCATTTTTCAAGCTCGGCTGAAGAGGGCACATTTCTCGAGTCAAGCTGCTGCTGGTTTCTGGCATCAAGGTTCATACGTTTCTCTGTCAGATCCGCAGTCAGATCTCACATAACATCTACCTTGCTTTCTCTCTCTTCCAGGCTTCCGAAAGTTGGACCTGATCAATCAGGGCTCTCGGTTGATGGGCGAGAAGTTGGCGGTCCCACCGATGACATCTCGTTTACTGACAGAATTCCCCCTTGCTTTTTTGGTCATACGAGCACTGAATCGCTCACACACACAAGAAGAAGAAAAAAAAGACGCGCTCCAGCTGGGAAAGGAAGTGCTCGTTGTCTCACTCCAGGACTTGCTGCTTACGCATTGCTCGTCCACGAGTGGCGACAGGGAAGAGGCGACGCGATATGCACAGCATCTATCAGAGTGGCCATCTTGTTCCCTTTTTGGTTTTCCCTACCTTTAATCTTGACTAGTTTCGCCTACCAGGGAAAAGCCTTTGCCGAGTGGTATTGAACTTGTTGATGCAACGACATCTCAAGCAGTCAAATCGAATTTTCACGTCACATTCGAACTGGGGAATCGATTGTATTTGGGCATTGTTGAGCAGCCACCAGCCATGGCACTGCCTGTTACCCTTGACCGACCAGCATTGCAATATCTTTCTCCTGTCTCGAGGCCCGCCAAGTGGCTTCGGCTACCTTCCCCGTGGCTGAATGAGAATACTACTCTTCATCCTCGCCGACCTGGCGCCTTGTCACACCGAGGATGTGCCCTTTGGAACTTGACATCCCCTCCCGCTTGTCAAACTCATCCAGAGGCTCGCCGCTGCCTGCTGTGCGACTTGAGCACAAGACATAGCAAACGCCATCTCCCCATGCCTTCCACGATAATGTTCAGCTACGGGGTGGCAGGGAGATGAGTGCACGTAATGTGCTCATGGCCAGCACAGCAAGCTGAGCCGAGATACTGACTTCAAGGGGTCAAAGAGGAGCCGCCATCTGCGAACAGACGCATCTATTGCCCCAGCCATCGGTACCAGCTTCGCTTGACATGTCGCAGAGGGTCGATCACTGCTGAGGCGATTGTCGGCAACAAGGGCTCGCCCTGTGACCGAGGGAAGACTGACCGAGGAAAGCCAGGACCAGTCTCGATATCTCTCACCTTGAGGCTGCGTCACATCAAGTCAGCTATTTTGTGTTCACCTTCAAACAATCCAGATTTGGCGGCCCCTACGGCAACCCGCAGGAGTGGCACTATCCTGGCAACTGCTTTCAGCTCTGTCTTGCTCAATTCTGCTACCTCGTTCGCTCTCTGGCGTGCCTCATTGGTGGTCTTGTGTCTGACGGGCACGACGGGGTTGTCTGCAACTCAAAGACATTGTACTGGATCTTCCCCATTAGCATGAGGACGATCAACATCCGGACGGGCACTGAATCGATCACAGGTCAAAGGGTGAGATCGGATCGAGGAGCCAAGATCTGGCCTTGAGAGTGAGTTGGCCCTTGTCAGCGTAGCTGCATTTGAAGCGGAGGGTACCAGACAGGGTCAAGATATATCAGATTTGAGAACGTCGTGGCCTGCTTGAGCAGGGTGAAGTGCAGGAAGAGAAGGGAGCTGGTTGGACGAAGGATGAGGTCGTTTCCATCGAGGTGAGCGTCCATGGTTCAGATTCGCCTCGTGGGAAAGGAAATCCTCGTCTGCAGATGATCCAACGTGTCTCGTCAACGGCAGCAGGGAGAAGGCAGGACGGAAGTCGATATCTGCATGAAGCTCAACAAGTCTCGCCCTTGTTCAGAGACAGGTGGTTTGCCGGTGCTCCCCTTGCCTCATCTGCTCATGCACACGCTTCGAGAACTGTCGACGTAGGGTATCTTGTCCAGTCTTTATCCCTCGCATGGACAGTCATCACCTAGACCCAACAATCTCCACCGTCGACCAGCCCCCGTTGATTATTGCTTGCACGCCACGCCACGCGCCAAGCCAGCCGCCGTTGACCACGCGATATGGACCGGACCACGCGAGGCGGAGGCGGAGGCGGCAACGGCAACGACCACGCCCTTGCCAGTCCATCCATGCCCATGCTTGTTGCTGTATGCCCTGCGTATGGCCACGCGTGGTGTATGTATGGGTCTCCTCTTCTTGTTCTCTCTCTCCGCCACCAGGTTGATCGGGATACGTAATGCCTCGCATACAAACTGCAGGTCCTTCCTTGTCTCTTGTTGTCGCGCAGCGGCACGGGAGTCGAGACGACTGGTCTGCAGCATCACCGCCGCAGGAACCCGAAGCGCCACTGATGGTCTCTGCAGAAGGGACTGCAGAGGGAGGCATGCTCTGTACGCATCATGTCATCACGGCTCGTCTGCCATTCTGACTGGCCTCTCCTTCTGCCAGAGTTGCGGTTTTTTCTCTCGAGGCTTTTTATCTCATATGGGGACCCCATATCTGCATGCCAACCAACGGCTTCTATCCAAGCCTTATCTGCGATGGGCTTTTGAACACAGAATCGCATCAAGGGTGAATGCCGATTACGTTTTCGTCAATGGATGGAGCCGTTGAAAAGCCTCTTTGTTCTGTTTTGGCACACCACAGCCAGACATGTTGTGAGCGCTCTAGGGCTTGCGGACTCGTGCATGTCATAGGGCTTTGCTGATCTTCAAGGGTGCCCCCGTTTGCTGCGTTTCTGATTTCTCCCAGGTACCGCCCTTTCCGAGTGAGGAATCTTTTACAACACGCACGGCATAGGTTATAGATGCGAAGAAAGCCAAGCGTACCGGTCCATCTGCCGAGCCTCGTCGAGAAGTCGAATGAACCGAGTTTCACCACACGGTGTCGTCTAGCCAAGTGCCAACAGAGAGAGTTGGTTGCTTGGTCTCTCTTTGTTGTTGGTCAGCTGCCACCATTCGTCGTCACATCACATCAAAGAGCAAGCCGTTGCGTCGGGTCTTGGACAAGTCGAGGATAGCCTGTGACATGTTTGTTTGTCGTGTCTTTCTTTGTAGCTCATTCATGTGTGTGTGTGTCTATAGTCTCGACGAGTCTGTCTCTTCATCTTCTTCCCCAAAGATGTTGAGGAATGCAACGTGCACCTCTTCAGTCAAGTCACTGGCCTGGAGACTGCGGCCCTTCTTGGCAAAAGCTAGACGAGAGCACTCCTATTGATGGTGAGCATACGTTTCTTCAATGGGGTGCTAACAGATGCATCTAATTCAGGAGGCGGGTCACTCTCGTAACAAAGAAAAGGAAATCGACCTACTCTTGTAATGGCGGCACCACCAAATGCTGCCAGCCCAACCAGTTCATGCTCCCCAAGAGCATTTTCGTCTACATCCCAGAGACGGTCGAGGTATGCTTTCCTCCACCCCAAGAAGGTTGCAATGGATCCTGTCAGGGTATCTCCCTGTCCACCACTTCTCTTCCTGCCGCCCTGGAGATCGACCGTAAGGGTCGTCTCGCCGTTGGAGATGTAGTCCTTGGCGCCCTTCTGAATAACTGTTACGCCCTCGAGCGTCTTGGCCAGAGCCTCGACCCGCGCCGTCTCGCTCGCATCCTCGCCAACGTCAACTTTGAGCGCCTCGCACAGCTTGGAAAACTCGACGATGTTGGGCGTCAGCACCGCGCCGTCGTAACCTCTCACTAGGCCCGGGTCCTTCTGCACTAGTATCAGAGCATCGGCGTCTAGCACCACGGGTGTACCTCGATTGCGCGCGGCGCGGATGACGCGTGCTACGGTAGCATGCATCAATGGATCACGGCCGAGGCCGGGCCCGACGACAAGGACGTGCAGCCGCGGGAGCAGGTCGATTATCTGCGCCGATATATGCTCTGGGTCAGAGTCTGGGTCCTTGGATGTGTCCCGGGTTGTCGGGTCCTGGTTCGGGTTCGGGGCCGGGCTCTGACGCATCAGAGGATGGACCATGAGGTTCGGCGAGTACGACTTGATGACGGTCGCTGCTGCGGGCGTGCAGATGACGTGGGACTGTGAGGAGGGGAATTGGTTAGCCAAGTTGTAAGTACCAGAGTTGAGGACTCGATACTTGCCATGTCACATCCCAGTCTTGCGCTCGCCATTGCTGAAAAGTACGGCGCACCCGTGTAGTTCTCGCTACCTCCTATGACGGCCACTCGACCCAGCTGGCCTGCTCAGGTCAGTCAGTCCACGCCGGCTTGGCCGTCAAGGTACGAACCCTTGTGGAATGTTTCCAGCATCGGCGGGATGATGCGCCGCACCTTGGCCAGGACGTTTTTTGTAGCGGCAGACATGTTGAGGTCCTTGGTCGACATTGCAGGATCTAGAAGTCGGTGATTTGTGTTGGAGAGAGGTCAAGTTGGAGTCGTTCGTCAACAAGGTGGGGGAAGAAGATCCAATTGGGATGGTTGCAGTCGGATAAGAGGATGAGCACGATCTTGACTCGCAAGGAATCAATTTATTCTTCATTTGAGAAATGGGCAAGTTTGATCATGTCTCGAGATCAATCGATACTGAGCCTATTTTTTGATGACCTGACAATTTATGATGTCACTGTTGCGAGAGCTTCACCAAGCTCAGGATTAAGAACTAGCGTCAAGCCAGACGCTAGAACGGCAGAGCACGTTCTAACTCCCCTCTCAAAGGCTATTACAACTTTAGGATAGTTTTATATAAAAACCTCTAAATCAGTAGAAAATAATATTATAAAAGAACAAAATAAGCGTTGTGGTTATACTGCTAGAATCTTACGCCCTAGAAATACTATCGATACCAGAGCCTACATGCAGCTTTGTTTAGTATCCAGGCTTCTCTGGGACCACCCAAACTTGATCGATAGGTGCTGGGGAGTCAGAGAGCGGGAGGGAGTAGAGGGGATGGGCCTTGTTCTTGCTGCCGAATCTTGTCACTTGCAGAGTCTTTGACCTTGCCACCAGCGACGAGTCTTTTCTTGGTGTGCCTTTTGAGGCCAAATGCCTCTCGAGAGCCGTCTTGGATGGCAAATCGACATGCTCATGCGCTCTCTGTAGACCTTGTCTTTGTCGGCTATGATCCCAGGCGAGCCTTGCTCTGCGCCTTCGGGCTAGGTAGCCCTCAAGATCGTTGGCTCGTGTATTATACTTGTGGTGCTTGCTATGGATGGCCATTGATTCTTTGGCATGTTGCTCATATGCTTTCGAGTTGCTCTGGCGCCATACCGTGAACGCCTTATAAACGCTCCTTGAGTGGGAGAAGCGGAACAAATCCAGCCTTTAAAGAAGGGGAGAAGGCCGCTCCTGCAACACCTCAATAGATAGATTTGACTCCTCTAAAGCTATGACTTAAAGATGAATATACCTACCTATACAAAAAGTATTAAAATACCACAGATAGAGATGATCTTCTAATGATCTCATACATACACCATTTATACATTTTTATCAGATCTTCATCATACTTCTTCTCATCCTTAGATTAGGACATGATTGCAGGTCCGAGATCGCTCCAACACAAGCACCACACTACTGCAACACCTCAATCGACAGCTTCAACGCCAGTCTCACTTGCGAATAGGCGACAGGCAGGAACAGTATTTAGGACATTTGGAACAAAAGGAATCGAGGGCGTTCATTGAGTTTTGTGCTCTATTTTACAAGTGGCAATACGACGGGTGAATCTCCCTCAACTCATCCCGCCGCTCCGATCAGGCGCGACCCCTCGACTATTCCCTCCGCCTCAAGAGAGAAAACACGACTACAGTTATTCGGTATAGATAGCGACATCCCCAAAAGCCCCCGTTCTTCTCCGCGCAAGATGCTTTTGATTATATTTAACCCAAGAAGCTCTTGACAAAGGTCTGGACAACGTCACGGAGCTTAGCCTCGGTCTCCTTGGAGAGGGCACCCTCCTTGTCAATGGTGGCAATGAGGTCGGCCTCGTTGGTCTTGAGGTGGGCAAGGAAATCAGACTCCCACTGGAGGATCTTGTCAACGGGCACGGTGTCAAGGTAACCGTTGACACCGGCGAAGATGAGGGGAACCATCTCGTTGACAGCCATGGGGGAGTACTGCTTCTGCTTGAGGAGCTCGGTCAGCTGTAGAGTGATTGGATTAGCATCTGTTTTCTCAAGAATCGAGTAGGTCAACTTACACGCTCACCACGGTTCAGGGTCTGCTTGGTGGCGGCATCAAGATCAGAACCGAACTGGGCGAAAGCAGCGACCTCACGGTACTGGGCCAAGAAAAGCTTCAGGGAACCAGCGACCTGCTTCATGGCCTTGAGCTGGGCAGAGGAGCCGACACGCGAGACGGAAAGACCGACGTTGATGGCGGGACGGACACCCTTGTAGAACAGCTCAGACTCCAGGAAGATCTGGCCGTCAGTGATGGAAATGACGTTGGTGGGAATGTAGGCAGACACATCACCACCCTGGGTCTCAATGACGGGAAGGGCAGTCATGGAACCACCACCGAGCTTGTCGTTCATCTTGGCAGCACGCTCGAGGAGACGAGAGTGGAGGTAGAAAACGTCACCGGGGTAAGCCTCACGTCCAGGGGGACGTCGGAGAAGCAGAGACATCTGTCGGTAGGCGACGGCCTGCTTCGAAAGATCATCGAAGATGACAAGGGAGTGCTTCCCGGAGTCTCGGAAGTACTCACCGAGACACGCACCTAGCAATTTTGTTAACAAGTTGTTCTGATGTGGCGAAATGCGAAATATGGTGTTGTGAAGTGTAAGATGTGGTGTTGAACTCCAAGATGGTAACGGCGATATGCCTTGCCACCAGCGGCGAGTCTCGTCTTCTCTTAGTGTGCCTTTGAGAGCAAATGATTTTCGAGACGCGTCTTGGATGCCGAAGCGATATCATAAATCTGGCGTTCATGCGCTCTCGGCTCGATAGCGCGAGCATGAACTCCAGCGGCGGTTGCCCAGACCTTGTCTTTATTGGCATAATCCCAGGCGAGCTTTCCTCTGCGCTTTCGGGCTAGGCACCATTCATTGTGCAGGAGTTTATGTATATGTTCAGGGGAAGGGGAGCGTCCACTGGACGATTGCATAAATCAAACAAAGGGCAGAAGCGACTTTAAAGCAAGGCACATACCAGTGAAGGGAGCGAGGTACTGAAGAGGAGCGGCCTCGGAGGCGGTGGCAGCAACGACGATGGAGTACTTCATGGCGTCGTTCTCCTCAAGAGTCTTGACGAGCTGGGCAACGGTGGATCGCTTCTGGCCGACGGCGACGTAGACACAGTAGAGCTTCTTCTTCTCGTCGTTGCTGTTGTTCCAGCGCTTCTGGTTGAGGATGGTGTCGAGACCAACGGCAGTCTTGCCGGTCTGACGGTCACCAATGATCAGCTCACGCTGACCACGGCCGATGGGAACCATGGCGTCGATGGACTTGAGACCAGTCTGGACGGGCTCGTTGACAGACTTTCGGGGCAGAATACCGGGGGCCTTCAGCTGAGCACGGCGTCGCTCCTTGGTGGCGATGGGACCCTTGCCGTCAATGGGGTTGCCGAGAGCATCGACGACACGGCCAAGCATCTCGGGGCCGACGGGGATATCCACCTAGAGGTTGTGTAAGTCTACATGCTGGCATGCCGACGGTTGAGGTGGGCTTGATGTTAGGGTCATGCTTACAATCTCGCCGGTACGCTTGACAGTCTCACCCTCCTTGACGAGACGATCGGAACCGAAAAGCACAACACCGACCTGGCCGGCCTCGAGGTTCATGCACATGCCCTTGACGCCAGAGGCGAACCTGTTGTTGGTGGTTAGTTGCAGCTCCATGATCGGAGTCCGATCCACACTTACTCGACAAGCTCCTCAGCCTGGACGTTGGCCATGCCGTGCACACGGGCAATACCATCACTGTAGACGCATGGTCAGCATCGACTGGGCCCCAATTGCATCTTCCCAGGGCATCCGGAGGGGCGGAGACGTGGTATGGTGTCGTGTCGTGTTTGTGTTGTGATGCTGCAAAGAGCTCACAGGATCCATCCCACAGCCTCGTTCCGGATGCTTCCTAAAGATCCACATACCCGACGGAAAGGACACGGCCAGTCTCAGCGAGACCGGACTCCTCCTGGACACCACGGATTCGCTGCTCGAGGATGGAAGAGACCTCAGTGGGAGTAGCCTTGGCGTCGGCGGCGTAGTATCGGGCAGCGTTGATGGAGGCGGGTGCGGCATTTCGGACCTGAGTGGTGAAAAACAAGTTAGCCGAAGCCCGAAAATGGCACGGCGGTATGAGCAGCGACAGCGGGCCAAAACAGCTCGAAAAAGCTCTTGCAGGCGATGGAAGCTTGGTCCGACAACCCAATTGAGCTCGCACGATGGATTGGCGATGGTGCAGGCTGCTTGGAGTCGCTGGTCGATGGCTATGAGGCCGATTCGGGGCTCGGGGGAGCACGACTTACCGCGGCGACCCTGCCAGCAGCAGAGACAGCGCCGACGGCGCGCGTCGACTGTCGGAGGGCGTTCCGGAACATATTAAGAGAGGTACGGGAGGTTTGGAGATGAAAGGAGAGCAATTGCAGCCAGGTGCAATTGGAGGGAGGGGAGATTGGGGAGTGCGGTGCTGCCTTTGCAGGAGAGCAAATGGAGTTTTTTGAGGAAGGATGGTGATGGAGAGCAGAGTCTGTCTGAGGGATAAGGTGGGGCTCAGCTGGTCCGACCGCCCAATCAGGGCACACTGCGCGGTTTTGCCTGGAAATCCCGAGGCAGCCTTAACAATTTCTTAGCTCGCTTTCTCCTAGCCGCTCCATTTCGGAGCTTCATTTCGTCCGCCGAGCTGACGTCCGATATCAATTGCAGACGTCGAGAGCTGCTCTGGGGGGCCGAGGGGGCCAATTGATTAGATAGAGACCTAGTCTACATGTCAATTGACTCAATCTGAGATCTCTAGATCTCCCTCACATCCCTCCTGGCGGGCTGCTGGCGCCGCGCCGAAACTCGCATCTTAAGCAACTCCCGTACCGCCGACCGACCGGCATTACCCGGGTAGGCCTAGACAGTTAGTGCCTGAGAAATGCGGTACTCAGATGGGCCAGGGGATCTTGGAGGAGCTGTGACCCAACGAGCTTCCATCTTTGCGGTGGAACCCTAGGCTGGCCTGGCGACCGGCTACGGAGCAGGACAGAACAGTGAGAGACGCAAGCTTACAAGCAGGCCAAAGCAACGAGGCCAACGTCCCCATCCATCCATTGATCAATCAATTGCGAGGTGGAGTGGCTGAAGGTTGTCGTGGCCCGTGAATCCCGCCTTTGGTCCGTGATTTTTCCGGCTCGACCTTTTTCATCTCGTTATGTCATTGAGAGTATTCAGGTTGTGCCTGTCCTGTCTTACACGAAAAAATGCCCCATGCCCCAAGTAAAGTTATCAGGCGTTGAATCCGGGGTGCGCCTCCGCATTGTGCAATTATTATTGCCTTTGATGACGCCTCCAAAAGGATTTGTCGGGCACGATATAAAAGAACACATTGATGAACACATGACAGCATCAAAACCCAATGCTGTAAAACACCGTAACCTGCATTATGCAATTGATCTACAAATTGTCCAGGTTGTTGTGCTAATCACGGTGTGATGCTCCTTTGATGTCGAAACCTACCATGGCAGCTCCTGATGTTCCAAGTCAAGAATAACAATGTGACAACTGGTAGTGTGTGCTAACCAGGAATGATCATATACTCGTTCGACACTCTCGAGTACATCTGGCTTCCTCGAGGTCCCTACGCCATCTACAATGTTCATACTTCCAATGGCCTGATGATACCTTTCAGCAAAAAGACATCATGTGCCAGAAGCAGAGCTTCCAAGTCCCATCGGGACATTGTTCAACACGTCTCACGTAGACGCAACAACGATAGGCCAAGTGGACAAAATACCAATAATCTGGCAAGAATGATGGCATATGTCACATTCAGAGTGAATATCGGAAAGCCGGCAGAGTGCCGGTCGGTCTCTCAGGCCGTTGCTCGACTGAATTCGGTCGAGCTGATGCAGCAGCAAAAGGCAATAAAATACATGCCCCATGTGATTTTCCCCCTCAATATTCGCCGTGACCATCCGTTAAAGACAATAAACCATTTAATCCATTTATCGGACAATACCGTCGAAGCGAGACTTGAACCACTTGACGGTCTCGTCGCGCTTGATGCGGTGGCCGGCACCGATGCGGCTCTTGGTGCGTCGTCGGCGGGTGACGCGCTCACCAGGTCGGGTCATGCAGCAGTAGAAGTCCATGCCGTAGATACCGATCGAGGGGTCGTACTTGATACCAAGATCGATGTGCTCGCTGATACCGAAGCCGAAGTTGCCGGTCTCGGAGAAGTTGCGCTTGCGGAGCTCGTACTCCTTGACCTTGAGGCCACGCTCGAGAATCTCCTCAGCCTTGAGATGTGTTAGCACCTGGTCTCGCCTCGTCGTCTTGTCAAATTGTTCGTAATTACCTTGGGGCCTCGGACGGTGACGTGGACAGCAATCTTTTCGTTACGTCGGATACCGAAAGTACGGACGGTGTAGCGGGCCTTGCCTGTAGGGAAATTTCGGTCAGAGAAAATCACATCGCCTCAGTTCGTGGTGCGCAAAACTTACTGTAGACGGGGGTCTGACCAGAAAGCTGCTCGAGCACCTTGGCGGCACGGGTAAGTCTGTCACCAGACTCGCCGACGGAGATGTTCAGAACGAGCTTCTGAATCTTGAGCTCCCGCATGGGGTTGCTAGCCTTATCGGACGCCATTGCTGCGGTTGATTAGTCGACCTGGTGATGAAGTTGTCGAAGATCGCGAGGTTGCGGAGAGCGAGAGTGGATTTTGAGATTTTGAACCTACAAAAATTTGAGGGTTTGTCTGCCCTCAAGCGAGCCAGGTGCCAAAGTGGGGCGGTGGCTACTCCGAACGTGGCCTAGCGTCAGTTCGGTACATTGTCGGTGTACCTCTCAGCCTTCTCCATCAGGCTCCGCAGATTTTGGACATCATCCTCACCTTCAGAGCTCCAGGCATTGAAGGCTGCGATCGCGCGCGCAAGAGCTCCGCGATCAACCAATTTTTGAAACAAAGAGGCCCTGCACTAGCTAGTCCTCGCAACAAACGCCAAGATGTCGAACAAGCAAGGAAAGATGGTATGTTTCTTTGGCCCCTCGTCACGCGTCGAGTCCTCCTTGTTGTTCAGATGCTAATCTCTTTACCCTCCAGGCCGGTTACGTACGTATACCCCGATGAGCGCATGAGACCTCTCTGCCTCAAGCTCTGCGATTGCTTACTCCAAGCTAATGCTCTTGATACAGATTAACTGGCGGATGCGGGTTACCCTCAACGATGGAAGGGCAATGACCGGTCAGATGCTTGCCTTTGACAAGGTTCGATATGCCACTTGACCGCGACGCTTCAGACCGAGGCTAATTATATCACAGCACATGAACCTCGTCCTCGCCGACACCGAAGAGTTCCGACGCGTTAAGCGCAAGCAGAACAAGCTGGCTGCCCCTGGCGCGGGTGGTTCCGCGACGCAGACCATCGAGTCGGAGGAGAAGCGAACTCTGGGTCTCACGATCGTCCGAGGCGCTCACATCATCTCCCTCTCCGTCGAGTCGCCTCCCCCCGCCGACCCTAGCGCCCGACTTGGAAAGAGTGCCCCTGGTGGAATCTCTTCTGCTCTGGCGGCTGGCCCTGGTGTCGCTCGCCCTGCTGGCAGAGGAGCTGCCCCTCCTTCTTTGGCCGTACGCTTCCCTTGTTCTATGCCCAAGTTATCTAGCAGGTTACTGACTCTCTTCTTAGGGCCCTGCCGCCGGTGTCGGTGGTGCTCCCCCTCCTGGCTTCCCTGGTTTCCCCGGCGGCCCTGGGTTCCCAGGTGGTCGAGGTGGTAAGTTTGCCAACTCTCGCTATCGAAGAAGATATTCTAATCATTACCAAGCCCCCCCTCCTGGATTCCCTGGAAACTTCCCTCCCCCTCCAGCTGGATTCCCCGGAAACCCTCAGTTCCCGCCTCCCGGCTTCAACCCTGGCGGCCCCCCTCCTCCTGGGTTCCAGCCCTCTTCGCGAAGATAGGTTATGTAGGCGCTGGATACCTAGGGTAAACTTAATGGTCTGAGTGGACGGACACGGACATTGCGATACCGTCACCAAGGACGAAGAACATCTGGCTTGCCCTCCGAATCAGAGAACCGTTGGCGCAGGAAGAGATGTCGAGATTTTGAGTTTGGGTCATACAAAAAATGTATGTGAAATTTCCTCACGGAGTTCTACCGTCCTGGCATCAATGTTAACAAGACTTTGCCAAGACCTTTTTACGGAGCACATGAGGCGCATTCATGGTGTAAGGGACTCGGGGGTTTCGTTTCGTTTGACGGTGATGACATGATTAAGTATGAGTGAGGCGGGCTACACGCCTAGATGATTATTTGAATACCAGGAGACACCTCCTACATGGCATGATGCATCGTGTAAAGGCGTTGAACTCGATCAAGGCCAAGCTTCCAATATGGCCTTGCTAGTGCTGACTAATGATTGACGATGCCAATACCTCCATTCATCACTCTTACAGCATGAGCGTGAATTTTCGCAATGCCATTGCCGAAGAACCTTGCGGGTTTCAAGGCACAATCATGACCGATTTCACATTCGTAGTTTCAGACGGCATCTCAAAACGGCCCTCAGCATCAACCAGGAGTCACGCAGTCAAGAGCGGTTTACAACGCAAGAGTCAAGCAATAGATCCTGGAGGGTCCAAGGATTCTCAGCTCACGATCAGGCAAAAAGATACACTCAAGGGTCGATTCAGGATCTCGAACGGACCGAGCAAGGCTCAACAGGTTTCTCAATCCAAGGAGAAACAGGGAACTAAAGCATCAAAACTCAAGACTATCCAGCCACGGCTCACAAAAGACTCTACCAACACATCAGGGGATATCACTACTGATCACTTCGACGCCGGTACTAATCCCAACACGCCATGGGATCTTGTCAAGGCTCCCAGCCAGGGCCGCGGGGATCCTTTCAGCGCGTTTCCCATTCCTCTAACCGACAATGACGACAAGTTGATCAGATTCTGTACGTCGACTCAGGGGCAAACCATTCGTCCTTATTAACAGGGGCAGTCATTTCTCGATTCGAACTTGGCGCTACCATCGCCTACATTCGAAAACAGTGGTGGGAAGGCTACGCTTTTTCAGATCCCCTGCTCATGCATACAACATTGGGCCTGGCAGCAGCCCTCTGGTCACAGCTGCTGCCGGATCCCAGAAAGGTGGCGAACGAAGGTTGCAAGCAAAAGGCGTTGGCGATTCAGGGCGTCCGAGAGAGACTGGCTAGTGGTGTCAATGATATGATACTCATCGGGACAATTGCCAATCTCGCCAACATTGAGGTCCGGGCTTTGTGCTGGAGTCTTTGCCTACCTAGTGCTGACTTTTGGTAGGGTACGGAAGGAAACTACGAGGTTGCCTGTATGCACCTGAGAGCTGTTGATCTATTGATTCGAGGGAGACGAGGCTATGATGATCTCAAGGAGAATGTCAACGTAGCTCGTGTGATAAATTGGTAGGTCCGTTAGAGATCACCCAGTTCCGTCTCTAACATTGACAGGTCCGACATCCAGGCCGCGATTGGACTGGGTACAAAACCCATGCTTCCCATGATCCTTACCATGGATATGATATCACTTCCACTCCGTATACTAGACGCTGCCGATACCCCGAGCCTAGCACATTTACGAGTATTCGAGTCCGGCTTCGACGACACAACCGTCCAGGACAGCTTCTCACTTGTGCGGCAGGCACAGCACTCATTGAAGTCGAAAGACGTGCCCATGCAAGACTTTCGTGTACTCATCAACGTTGTTGACCACTATCTTCAGACAACCCTGGGGGGCGATGGTCTCACGCCCCAAGGACGCATCCTTGTGACGGCAGCACACGCCTTTTTTTACTTGATCATTCGGGAACTACTCCCGAGTCATCACCTACCTCGAGCGATTCTTGGGCGGCTTAAGGAGCAGTTGCAAGAGGGATACATGATACTCGCTCGTCGGCCCGTGTTTCAACCTGGGTTGCTCTGGTGTTTGGTAATAGGGGCATCTGCAGCTTTCGAGTCTGGCCAAGATTGGGATTTCTTTTCCGGCAACATGGCCAAGGCACTCATCCTACTAGGCGTTTCCAATTCCTTGGAGCTCGAAGTGATAGTAGCAGACTTTTTATGGCATGAGAAGTTTCCGGGCAAATTTCTCGCCCGGTATGGTCAAGGGAGGGTTGTTCCCACCAATGTTGGAGGCTTCATAGGGGATGCCGAACAAGGGTAAAGTTGTTGGCCGGGACTTTGGAGCCGATCTAAAAGTCAAGGGAGGTGCGAGCCTCATGGCAGAACCCTTGTCAGAGTCCATTTGATATGTCATATTTTGAGATGGAGTTTCAGTGTGGAATCCCTCACTACGGATACAAGGCGAGATCTGCATTGGGGTGGATTTGGGACAACAACACCAGCGACAAAGCTCGAGTACATGGATTGACAGACGACAACCCCCTCAGAGCTGTTGTTGTCTTTACGATTCAATATGCAAATGGGGTTGGGTTCTAGGTTCCCGACTAAAGCTCGTTTATCGAATTAATACGCCTGATCAACAGCCCTCATAACTTGACCCTCATGACCCAAAGAAAAGAGAATACCTTCAATAGCCAAGACTAACAACTCCCAGCGCCCAAACTATACATCAAACACTTGAACCGTCTCTGGTTCAAATTCCCACAGCATGGCTGAATACCCTTATGGCCAACTGGCTCAACAACTTGGCCCTGTCGTCCTGAGGAAGTTCCTGAGAGAAATCAGCTTCAACTCACACAACAACGTATAAGCAAACATACCTGGAACACGGCATATACGCTCTTGCCCCTGGCATCCCGGATGGCCCCTAGTCTGTTGCCCGCCACGGCGCCGGCGACCATTCCCGGCACGTTGGCAACTATGAAGCCCAGGGCGCCGCCGCTCACACCGCCCAGCATGCCCCAGAACTTACCCGTGGGGTGGTTATCCCCTCCCTCGGCCATGCCCTCCTCCCGCATCATCTCCTCAAACACGTCGCTGAACTGGGCATTCTCCGTCTGCTCGCGGTCCTGCGCGTTGGCCCCGCCGGCCTGGCTGGTGAAGAAGTTCCACGCCCACGAGTATGCGCTCTGGGGGGTCGCCCCCTCGCCCTCGGGGATGTCCTCCTCGAAGGGGTCGGCCGGGGTGCTCGTGTCGAAGAGCTTGCGCTGGGCGTCGTACTCGCGGCGGCGGGTGTTGTCGGAGAGGGCGTAGTAGGCGTCGTTGACGAGCTGGAACTTGCGGGTTCGTTCGGCTCGGTCTGGGGAGGTGCTGGCGACGCGGTCCGGGTGCGTCTTCAAGGCGGCGCTGGTGGGAGGTGTCAGCAAAGTTTCGGGTGCGATATCTTGAATACATACCGCTTGTAGGCATCGCGGATCTGCTGAGTGGTGGCCGTCTCAGAGACCTCAAGGATGGCATCTGAAGTATTGGCCGTATTAGCTGTCGGCGCATTCCATGGTGGGGTTGTTGCAGAGCTCACAGTAGTCTGGGGGAGCTCCGGTAGCCATTCTGACACTGTAGACAAGTTTAGGGAGTGAAGAAGCGATCTAGCGAGTGATATTTCTGGTCAAAGAGTCAAGGTAGAGGCCAAGTTTTTACTGAAGTAGGTAAATTTGTATTGGTAGTAAGTAGGTTGGCCGTTATCTTCAGGGCCAAAAAGTGTCAACGTCATTGTGGCGGTGCACACGTGGCGGCAGCCAGGTCCATTTTCAACCTAGGTCCATCCATCAACCACCAGACCTTTCCCCCATGAACCAGATTTTGATCCTCCAAAATGAACTTGAGGTCGTTGTTTTTAAGTAAGTAGTAGTAGTTGTTGTTGTTGTTTGAGAACTTGGCTCAAATCATTAAAAATCGTAAGCCAACTCGACTCGCATGGTATGTGTGAATGCAGCCCACTGGTTGATATCCCGCCCCAATTCTAGAACCGCCCAACTCCAAAAGGACACCGTATCACGACCCAAAATTCAGTCAGTCAGGCCCTTGCTCCAAGTACAGCTGCGCCCTCGAGAGGGCATCCGCGGTGATGGCGTCCGCGTCTCCCTGCCGTCCGGCCTTTTGGTAGTGCGCGGCGAGCACCCACATGTCGCGGATCACGCGCAGGTTGTTGAGCGTGCCGTGGGCCGCCTCGCGCTTGTAGATGGCGTACTGCAGATTCTGCTCGGCCGTGTCCCACTCCTGACGGTCCTGCTGGACCCGGGCGAGCATCTTGCGCGCGTACGCATGAAACCGATCGCTTGATCTGGATGAGCCTGTCCCCGTGTCGGAGCTCGTATGGTTGAGGAGGCTGAGCGCCAGCTCCTCGGCCTTCTTCTTGTCGCCCACATCCATCTGCGTAAACTCGAGACGCAGCGCCTCGATCCGTAGCCGGTCAGAGTCGTCCACCGTGGAACCGTGGTCTTGTGCCTCAGCCATTGTTTCGAGGGCGTGGTACATGGCGTCCTGCCTCTTGGCGAGCTCGCTCCCCTTGCGCAGTCGCGTCCGTCCATCCCAGATGAGTTGTTCGTAGAGCCAGAGCCGTTGCGGATCCGAGGACTCGATGTGCTCGGCCAGCATGTCGACGTTTCGCATCCAGGCCTGACGTAGCATATGGCATAAGTAGCTCCTTCCCTGATCTGAGTGATAATCACATGCCCGCAGTTGCTGTAGAATCCGGAGGAGAGGGTGTTGAGCTGGCAGCTGTCGTTGTGCCAGAATAGTAGCATGATCCAAGAATAAACCCAGGAGTTGAAGATGTCCGCGATCCACCATGTCAAAGATGGTGTCCAAGACGTGCCATACAAGGTCGGGGTGGTCCTCACTGAGGACAAACTCAAGTACATAGAAGCCTCTCCGTGCAGCCAGACCTGCGAGGTTGCCTTTGCCGTGGTACCACAGGTCGAAAACAAGCTCAAAGGTCCGGTACATTGTCCGACTGTCCTGGATAGGGGGGTGATTCGGGTTGGCGAGATATCTCGACATGGGGTCCGACGCAACGGGGTATGCATCCAGCTTGGACTGACTCCATGAGAAGACGCTGCCGAGAACCTGCTCGAGATTTGCGTAGGGCCCTGCACTGTTAGAGGGCCGGATGAGGGCCATGGAGGTGTCGTTGACCTCCTCTTCCGGAGACTGCTCCTCGGGCGACGACGACGACGACGCCGCAGTCTGATCGTCGACTGTCTCTTCTGTTGCTGCACTCTGGTAATGCGTCTCGGCAATATGCGCAGGAGTGGAAGCGGTGGAACCCGAGGGGCTCTTGCGATATGTACGCTTCCTGAGATTCCACTTCTTTAAGCGCTTCTTGAACATTTGCTCTCTGTTTCCGGGGCAAAAGTCAAAAGGACGCGAATCAGCTCTTTGGTTTCTTGTACAAGTTTAAAAGAGATACCTCTATGGCTGCACTCACGTCGCTGCAAAGCCGTGCCTCGACTGCAGGATGGCCATGGTCTCGTTGAGCTTGCGGTTGTCGCGGATGTACAGCCTCTTGATGACCTCGCGCATGGCCTCCCACTCCTCCTCGGTGTGCTCCTTGGTGTAGGTCCTGTCGTCCACCGCCGGCGGGCAGCCCGGGAGGCGGGGGGCCAGGACCGGCAGAGTGGTGGACATGATAGGATCATGAAAGCGGCGAGACAGGGGAAGAGACTCGGCGGCCGAGATGAACGGCGGCGGGTGATGAGCTGTACGGTGTGTGTCTGTCCTGTCCTGTCTAGCTGTTCAAGAGCCGGTTGGCAGCGACGGCATCGGCATCGGCATCGGCATGCCGGACCGTTTTGTGTGCATGGCGAGCGGGATCGATCTCGACTTGTCAAAGGCGCCTCCTCCGCCTCATCGTCCGGCACATCACGTCGTTTAAGAAGGGTTCAGAGCCGGCCTCGTCTGATTGGACGATTTAGTTCCCTGCATGAGGAACATCGTCTAGTCCATTTGTGGTAATGGTCCAGAGTTTATTTCGCCAGCCCTAGGGCCTGGAATCAAGCCCATACCTGGTGCCAGCCACTGACCAGGTGTCAAAGAGGACCAAGTTTGGTGAATATACAGTCAAATTCGCCCGCGTCTTTAGCCTCTCCAAGAGTATAATAACATTCGTGAGCGCCAGAGCGTGGTCCGCAACTTTAATTCGACTAGATGAGCCCAGACTCCCCCACCTTGATGGAGTAGCCCACATGGTGTCTTTAGAACCGCAGCCGTCGCATAGAGCTGCCGCTTTGGGGCATGGTGATGACCTCACCAACGACCCCGAGTATTTTCGGGTTGTGCATTGAACATTTGCCCCTGAAACTTGAGCAAAGGCTGCCGCTAGCAATGATCTAGATACTTGCAATTTCCTGTCTCTGCAAGTCATCGAGCAACTCACATGGTCGAATACAACCCGACCTTTTGCTATAGCCCAGATCTAAAACCTGGCGCCCAACTATCAAGGTCGAGGCCTGGCACCTTCGTAACTCGGCGAATCACAGCACAAACGACTCAGGAACATACTCGTTGATCAAACTACGCCGTCATGTGTTTCAATTTCAATTCGTGGTATCGTCCAGTTTCACTCTGATACTCCGTTTACCCATCCCGTCAGAAACACCCAGTCCAACTCTCCATCAGCCACGCCAAGAAACCTCCCAAACGCCAATATGAACTCCCCCTCCAACGCCATTGATACCAAGCTTTCGACTAGACATGTTCCAGATGTTTCGACGTTGCTTGGCCCGTAGCCAAGCTTGATGGCGGCGAAATCCATCACTGCAAGGATGAAGTGCTTGCGTCAAGTCGTATGCGTTTCCAGGATCCCGGATTCCGCTGAATGCCAATTGCCATCGCTCATTCGGCGCGGTTCTAGTTCATCCATAAACTCCCTTCCCAGTCGTCAGCTCAATAATGTCCGAGTCGTGCTCGAGATTGGTTCCAACCTTGCATGTCATCCACCCCTAAAAGGATCGGTACTTCCACAACAAGCTTGCGCCTTCGACCTGCAGTGGCAGAGTCTCGACTATTGGTGGCTTGTCTCGTAATCGTTTCGTCAGCGTCGAGTGCGCAGCCTTTAGGAACCGCCTCTTGAACCGTCTCCAGTCCTCGTTGGTAGGTTTGCGGTTCAACTCTGCCGCCTCGTCGTCGTCGTCCGTTCCGCTCTCGCCCAGATCGTCCTCCTCCTCCTCCTCCTCCTCCTCCTCCGTCTGGAGGGGGTAGTACTGAAACTCATTCTGGTGAAAGTGCCACGGGTTGTGGATGCTGACCCCCAGCTCGTTGTCAAACTTGAACGAGTAGTTGTGGTGAAAGAGCTGCAGCCCGTAGGGCCATTCAGCCATGGGGGGGTTCGGATGAGTGCACTGAAACTCCTCGTGGACGACGAATAGGACCTTCTTCAGTCGCGGGAACCGGCGAAGCTTTTTGATAAACATGGTCATATTGTTCCTCGATACCTTTCCGCTGAGCATAGGGTGAAAGATTCCCGTCGTAAAGCCATACGACGTCCCGAGGGCCACTTGGCGCATGTTCTCTCTCATAAAGTCCACTTGCGAAAGAAAGTGCAGGGCTCTTAGGAGCCGCCTGATGAGTAGGTAGGGTTCAAGCAGGACGACGTCCCGTACAGAGTCGATGTACTTTGATGTTCCGGATAACGTCAGCCGCTTGTAGCGGTGCAGCACGTATGCTCGCGACTCCCTGCATACGGCGGCCAGCACAGGCGGGGGCTCATTCGAACTATTCGCAAACGTGAGCCCTGCCGAGGCTGGGGTTTTGAAGTTTGAGTGCGGAGTATCGAGGACTTCAAAAACCCGCGGCTCTGGTAGGGCATACGCCCATACCATGGACCGCAGCTCTCCTGGTAGTTTGACAAAGGACGGAAAGCTCGTCGACATTTCTTCCTCGCACGATGGGGGATCAAAGTCAAAATTGACTCACCTTGGCTCCTCACGATGATTCAAATACCCGCCGGCCAAGAGGAGGGGACCATACCATCCTGGCAGAATGGCGTGGCTGCTCACCTCCGCAATCACCCCACGATTTGTCCCCATATCCTCTAGGCGGGCTCTCCCCCGCTGGGCAAGTCATTCGCCTCGGCATAGTGCGATGTTTATCTACCTACGCCATAGGGGATAATGTTGCGTAAAAGTCCACGTTTTTGCACGAATGGCGGGGTAGTCTTTTACATCCGCGCTGCTAGGTTGGTGGTGGTGCTCGGGAAGCTTGTTTCGGGTAGACGCCGATGAGTCCATAGAGATAGGTATTGGACGGAGCAGATATCTTCCGCAGAATCAAGCATGTCACAGTGACACCGGCTCCTGGCAGTATGCTTGAGAGAGTTGCAGTCTTGGCCTCGATGATCTGCACTGTAACTGGTGGTTGCTTGCAGCGGGACGGGCCATGTGCCATTGTGAATGAGATTGAGGGTGCAAGATCAGTGATGGTGGGCTGATTCAACAACCCACGATTGTGTTGGTTGGTACTCCTCTCGCGAATCATGATACCGAAATTCCGACACCGGAGTCTAGAGACCGAAATAGAGTGATTTGAACAATAGCAACATGGATTCGAGGATCTTGAAACGACAAGGAACATCTGCGATTATTGCATCGACCAACAACTTACATTGGAATTTGAAAGGCCCTACCCTAGAGCGGGGAACAGAAATGATATTCCAACCGGCGATACATATAATCCGCGCCAACGAATCCACCTGACTAAGCAAACTCCAACCGCGCGAGGCGGAACCGTATAAAATTTTCGATCGCGAGCTGAAGCTGCGCTTCTCTTTTCTCTTTTTCTTCTTCGTGCGGCTGGCATAACCTGAATTTTTTTTCTCCGTGTTGCTCGAATCCTTACTCTCAATGGATATAATCGCAGCGTCAGTTGTGCCCCAGATTGATCAAAATTGCAGGCCCGCCCTACCATCGCTTGGTTCTGGTGCTTTTGATGCGCCTCAGTCGTGGTTGGGAGGCAGGACATATTTAAACCCAATGCTTTCGTGACATGTTTCCATCCGTGTTGTGTGCCTTGCGTAGAGATGTGCAAGCTACTCGAAATGATTAGGAGGATCGCAACATCCATCGTCTTGGCTGGGATGAGAGTATGTGGGTGCTTGACGAATCGATGTCTTGATCTCTATTCTCTACCTGGACAAGGCGTCTTGCGCTGCATCTTTGAAACCCCCATTACTCTCTCGTTAAGCCCATGGCCATTGCACTCTGAATCACATTCAGGTGTGTCCTGGTGCCATCACAGGAAAAACATGTGCCAAGCCTAACAACCCAATTCTTCATGCATAACATAGTTACTCGTCTTCTCCAACCTTCTGCAGCTTACCCATCTCGCGCTTGGCTCCAGCCTCGCCAATCAGGTTCACCCGATCAAGCCGAACGGTCTCGCCATCGCCCTCGCCCTGCTGGACGTAGATGATGAGGGTTGACGTCTTTGTGAACTTGACAAAGCGCAGTCCGACATTGACTGTTCCGTCGTCGTTCCAGTCCTCGGCAGGGATGTCGATAATCTGCGTGGGCTCGGTGTCGTCGGCCTCGCTGAAGTCGAGGTTGTGGGGGCGGTTGATGTACAGGTGGATGATGCCTGGTCGCATTGGTGCATCCTCGTCGTCTTTGGGGGGGAGCGAAGTAAGCTGCACGTTGGTTAGGATGGTAGTTTAGTGGAGAGGATACATCACAACTTGCCTGGAGGGTGTGAAGCTTGACGGTCGACTGGAAGGGAATGAACAGAAGCAGCTGGTCGTCAGCGCCGCTCTGGACAAAATCCTTGGCCGTCCCCTTGCCATTGCTCAGTCCGCTGGGCTTGGACCCCTCAAACAGAACCCTGACGGAGCCGCTCTCCTCATCTGCGTTGAGGACCTCGAGATCTCGAACCTCTATTTGGTCTGTGATGTCGCTGTATCCTCGCGGGATCTCTGCGCCCTTCCAATTGTCTCCGCTGCCAGAGGCGGCGCTCTCGCCGAGCGAGTCCACCTCGGCCGCCAGCTTCTGAACCATGGCCTGGAGCTTGGGAGGATTGGCACCCTGGACCTTGTCGATCTGCTTTCCGTCTAGGAAGAGGAGGAAGGTTGGCAGGGCTGACACCTGGTATCTCTCAGACAGCTCTCCCTGCTCTTCGCTGTTGATCTTAACAAAGGTCAGGATGTTCTCGCGGGATAGTTCGTTCGAGAGTGATGCGTAGAGGGGGGCGATCTGCTTGCAAGGACCGCACCAGTCGGCGTAGACTAGAGGAGTAGCATTTGTTAGCTTCCGTCCAGGCAGAAGGCGAGACGCGTTGTCGTTGTTGGACAAGTTGCCGCAAGGGCATGGCGGGGCATCTGGCTGGCGCAGAGGTACTCACAGTCAGCGACGACGATGCGCGACGACTTGAGAAGCGCATCGAACTGCTGCGTAGAGCCTATCACGACGGGGCCCTTTGACATGATGAGAGCTTGTTTTGCGACGGTTGCGACTTCGAAGTATGACGGTGTGGCAGAGACAATCAGGAACGGGGGTGAATGTTGATGAGATCCCTCCAATCGCCAGAGCCGGTTGGAGGGGTCATCGCTGTATCGGGGCTGGCGTCATTTGACCAATGGCGGGCTCAACATCGACCACGACAACTACCTACGTACGTACGTACGGGCTATGATGGAGTATTACTTTCCATGTTAATTGGCACCGGGAGGTAGGAGATCTTGACTATATGTACAGAAATCCATGTTATTATTAGGTCATGCCTTTACCATAAGATTGAATATGTACAAGGGACCCTCTCAGATCTGCTACGCCTTATGTGATTTGTCTCATTTCGGGAATACCTACTATTTCGTGATGAATATAAGTAGACGTTGGTCAATATTTACGAATTATACACTCTTTTGAACCCTTATCTTTCACTATCGCGGATTGGGACGACCTCAACTGCCTCGAAAAGAGGCGGCTGTGCACCCTCAGGCATCTTCAAGCCTTGGTCGGCATACGCAAGCGCGTAATCTTCGTCGAAATTCTCCTCGATGACGTCCCAAGGAACGAATCCATCAAAACCCCTGACGCAGACGTGGTATTTGTCGCTAACCTTCAAAAACCGAACGTTGCTGCCCAACCCTACCTTGTGTTGGAGGACGAGCTGGAGTTTCTTGCAGAAAGGGAAGATGGTGCACATGTCATAGACCGTTTCGAGGGAGTCTTCGGAAGAATCGGACAGATCGAGTGCGACATTCTCAACACAGTGGAAGGAATGTCCGCTCGCTTCGATCTGCCACATCCTGATGCTTTGCCTGTCCCACCAAAAAATATCCTTGGAGGGGTTGAACCAGAGGCTCTTGTAGGGGCTTCCGCACGCCCCGAACAAGAAGGTGCCGAGTCTCTGAGAAATCCTTCGTGCCTCTTTGCAGGCTTGGCTTGAGGGTGGTGGTTTGTGGTTGAATACCATGGGGATGATGCCAGATACAATCGAAGTCGACTTTGTCTTGAAGATTCTTGCTTCTCCGAACGAGTACTCCCAAATGATTGCTCTGATTTCCGGAGGGAGCATCTTGAAGCGGGGGAAGGCCAAAGGCGTCGATTCCGTTGTCAAAGTTGTGTCAGTGACATCTTGATGCGGGTTGATGCTTCCAATCTCGGTTCTCGAATGGAGCAGTCGAGAGCCTGGGGTACGTGTCAGTGCAGAAAACATGATATCAAGGGGAAAGTGATGCGTACCGTTGACAGTCGTGATGTTCACTTCCTAAGCGAAGCCGACCCTAGGCAGAATGTATTGGACAGTTGTGAGCGGGAAGGTAATGGCATTCCAGGCGAGGGAGAAAAGAGAAGGGCGGGGAGATTGCTCCGACATGGTAAGAAAGGAAACGGCGAAGGCCTCGAGTGATGGGTGTAGCAAGACCGAACTATGAAAGTGGAAAGATGACCAAGCCGACGTGGCTGATGAATGAAGGCAGAAGGTGGAAAAATGGATGCTTCGAAATTTAGGTCTTGGGTGGAAGGATGGAGGATCTTGGTGCCTTCCCTGTTGGTCTGGCACTCCAAGGCAGGAGGCAACGTGGCATGCCTGACTTACGGGCTGTGATTCACTGCGAAACCTGATGCCAATTTTGCACCTGTTGTGCTAGATCGACCATTTCATCACTGAAAATAACTCACATCAACTTGGTAGGTAAGTAAAGGAACTGGCCTTCAATGAGGATTTGCTCTCAGCAGGAAAATGTCGAAGCACTCAATGCCTACCTACCTGGGGTACCTAAATACCCGACTCTCTTATCTGTTTGCAGTAACCAAGGTGGAAGAGGGTAGAAGTCTCTAGTGCGAGGTGGATTGTGTGGTATTCACTACTGTGACCGCCTTGGTAATATTACAATCCCTCCCATAGCCCCCTCCCTGCCCAGTCCAGGTAGAAGTCTAGGCAATGCGCCGTGGCACTACCTCAACTGCTTCAAAGGAAGGAATCCGAGGGTCTTCCTCCGAGCTTTCTCCCGAGTCATCTCTCGAGCATTTCCTCCAGTACTTCTCCAGGGCCTGTTTCAAACTAGCCCAATCCGTTTTTTCTTCCTTGTAAAAGCAAACCTTCCGCTGGTCGTCTTCCCTAATATAAAGGAATTCGACATCGCCCTCGTCCAGTACTGGCCCATGTGACATGACGATCATCAACCGTTTGCAACTAGGAAACTCGTCCAATGTGCCCATAAACTCCCGTAAATTCGATTCGTCACATGTGCCTCGCCAATTGATGGCTACGTTCTCGATCGTAGTGAAGTCGTAGTTTAAGAAAGAAAAATCTGAAAACATAAGCAGCATATTGTCCCAGTACAGGATATCCTCAGACGGTCTGAACCAGAGGGATTTGATTGCGAGATCATCTGCACCAAAGAGAAATTCCCCACATTGTTGGAATATCTGGTGAGACTCCCGGCACGCCGCACCAGAGGACGGCGGCTTGTGGTTGACAATCATTGGAACCCAGGTGGTGAGCTCCTCTGTCCAAAGGGCCAGATGAAAGACCCTTGGCCCCCCAAAAGAGCACTTCCAGATCATTTTTCGTATCTCCGGGGGAAGTTTGGTGAACTGGGGAAACGAAGAGGCTGGAGTCTGACTCGTGCTTGAAGACATTGAAGTGACGGTCAATGGTTGTCCGGCGGGCCCTTTGATTGTAGTCTGTAGGCACAGTAGTTGAGTCCCTCACGACCTGTTAGTTCATACCCCGGGAAGAAAATTAGGCGAGATAAACATACCGTTGCTAAGTGTCAACGTGAGCTCAGAAGTAATAGAAAGGCTCAATTTTGAAGAGTGAGAAGTCGATTCCTCGGGAAAAGCGTGAAAGGTCTGGGATGCCACAGAGGCGCGCCCGCTGGGAGCAACACGCATGGTGTCGGATGCAAGAGAGATACGCCTTTCGGGAGACGCCATGTCATCCTGATCGGTGGCCATCTTGATCGTGATATGTCGTCGAATGAGGTGAGTGCCCGGCTGTTCCTTAGGGGCTAGAGCGAGGTGTTCTCGTCATCGAGGGAGCAGCTCGCTGTTTGGCGTGGTAGGAAAGGATGATGTAGAGCATGTGCGCTTTTGAGATGGAGATGGAGTTGCAAGACTTGGCACGAGGGAAAAAAAACAAGGACTGAGTATTTGAAAAAGATTCACTCAAGGTGAGCAGTGCATTGCAGCTGCCAACGGCTTAGCACGCGGCGCATCTGCAACTCCGCGATCCAATCACCGGACTCAAACAACTCATGTTGGACCAAGACATGAGAATTGAATCAACAAATGTTTGACTTATTTACTGGGAGTAGTATAGTCGAGATGGTGAAAAGTATTCCGTTGGTATATTCTGTTGATATCTTGGAGTTGTTTGGTGTCCAACAGGAGTCGCCTTGATCAGTTTGCGATTGTGTCACTTACTCTACTTGTCAATTCAGAGCAACAAACCATGCTGATTGGAAAACAATATCTTTGTATCCAAGTAATTGACAGCTCCATCATAACTATGCATTTCTATGGCCTTGAAAACGGCGGCTGGTGCAGGTATCCGTTCCAATGCCCAGAAAGGGTGATTCACAAGGCACCCGTCCGACGGCGGCTGGCAGCTGTTGACGACCATGACAACAGTGAAGAGAGGGAGGGAAAAAAGCCCACTCTAATAGAGTAAACCTTACGCACTTCTTGACCTATAAAGCCCGTGCAACGCAGACACGGCACAAGAGTGACATTGTGCATGCTCGTGGCTTCGTCACTCCGAGGTTTGGTACGCCCTTTGCATGCGCTCACTTTCTTGTCAGCCTTGAAGCTCTTCAAAATAGAGATTCACCTGGGCAAAGAACCTCTCAACACTCATTTCTTTGTTTTGCCTTCTTTGTTTTGATTCGCAGACGGCCGCCAGCCATGGATCGTGCCTCGATCGATGGGAGGCGTAGGACCAAGTCTGCGACGCCATCTGCGAAACAGCCGCGCAAGGCAGAAACTCCAGTCAAGCTCCGGCCAGCCTCGCCTCCAAAGAGCAACCCATGGAGTATCGCGAACAAGAGAAAGGCCAAAACCACCGCTGAAAAGTTCCCCCCTCTCCCGAAGCCGCAGATGCCTCTTTCTTCCGTCGCGACGTCCACGACTGGGACATCCCGGAAATCCTCGACATCGTCGTTCGAGCCACAGTCTAGGGACGAAGTAGCGCTGGTCGCTGCTCCTGCATCTCCATCGTCCCACACGTCTAGCCCGTCTCGGCTCATCCTTGAAGCAGCCGCCTCCAGAGCAACAGCCAAGTCAGTTAATGTAGCCACTTGGTTAGGCTAATTACTGACCATATCCCCAGCCTCTGGAAGTCTCCGTTTGGAGCCGATGTGGTTGTACGTGCTGGAAACATGGAGTTTCGAGTCCATCGCAACATTGTAACACCTGAATCGGGATGGTTCTTGGATCACTTGCCACCACCTAACACGGTATGACTTGATCTTATCTTGTAGTTCACAATGGTCAACTAATTGTTGCTAGGATGGTACACCAGTCGAGGTTCACATGGATCTTGCTCCTGAAGCAGTTGGGCATTGCTTGCGATTCATCTACACAAGGGGTGAGTACTCCTTGTTCAGAGCCCTCAAGCAGAGCCTGCAACTGACGAGATGATAGAGATCGAGATCTGCGAATATAATCATGAGGATCCTTGGAACACTATCCACCTCCCGCGTTGTGTTCTGGGATATTGTGCAGCAGTCAATCTGCGAGTGCCCAAAATGATCAGCTACCTTCTCCGGATCGTCGAGGACACATCAGTCCAGCTTGGAAGGCTCGTAAGGGCACAGTATCTGCACCGACCCTTGGGATGCTCCGAGTGGAACCAGTTCTCATGGTACTACCAAGCCGCACTGGGGGTTCTCGTCTGGGAGCGGTCCAAGAAGCTTGTGAGGCCCATGCGACTAGCCCTGGCGAGCGTGCTCGATGCCATCCTCTTTTGGTTGATGCGACAGCCCTTGTTTGTCAGCGTTCTTCAGACGACTTGGCATAAAGTCTTGCGGGCCAGCGTGGTGGATATTGCTGAGTACCGGCAGCTCACGAGAGACGCCAACCCTTTCACCAACAGTGCCCTGCCTGATGAGGCTGCACTCAGGAAGATGCTCGACGACGTGGAAGAGGAAAGGAAGCAGGCCAAGAAACAAGCCAAGAAGAGGCGAGTCTTTACAGAGAACGGCATGGCGCTGCAAGATGAGAAGATGGGAGATTCAGAAGCGACATTGGAGGGCAGCCGAGGCAGACGTGGCTCTATGTGAAATGGTCGCTTCCCTCTTGCGGAGAGAGGAGACGACGACTAACAAAGCAAAAAGGGGACGAATGTTGCAGGGGAGCAAGCATGTGTTTGAGACTTGGCCGCATATTGAGGCTTTTGTATAAAACCCACCGCACATACACAGGTACATAGATAGATTCGGCGAGCTAGAGGTTATCAACGGTTGCTATTCAATCTATGAATGGTTGAAGAGTGAGATGCATTGCTTGGCGTCAGCGTGTCCTGTCCTACGATGATCCTTCAGCCGCGGCGCTAGTGACTGTGCCTGGACATGGATGCATGATCACCCCAGTAATCAATAAAGGAGGGTAAGCAGAGCGATATTTTATGTGAGCGAGTCCTTCACTTTATATTTTACTCACCTGTCTTCTATCAATTATATCCAACGTCGTCATCATGGCCGATCCGCCAGGCGAAGGCCAGGGTCGCTCTTCCCACGTCCGATTCGCGGATCAAGAGTATTCCGCGGTTTGTTTACCCCGACACGACAACACCCTCATGCTCAGCTCATGCCCTATAGAGACCCAGACGACCTCATAGGCAAGATTCTAGAACGCAGTCTAGACGCGGCACATATGAGAGAGTCGAAATACCCATCGAGAGGCCTCGGTTCCGCAATGATAGCGGGGACAGGCCAGGGCCCCCAGCCACATTCCGAGGAGATGTGATAATGGGGGGAGCATCATCACGACGCTCTCGAGATGAAGCAGATGCGTATGATGGTTACGACTTGCCTCCTCCCAATGTTTCTCCTCGGCGACAATACGAGTCCACCAGAAGGTTCACCGAGTCTCCACGGCCAATTGAAGATGAGGAGGATCTTAGGAGAGATGTTAGGCCAAGACGCTCGTACAGCCGTTCCAGAAGTCGATCAAGATCACCAGGGCGCCGCCTCTACGGGAGTCCCCCTAGACGCGATAGGTACAGGTCTCGAGAGACCTCGCGCACACCTGGATATGATGGCGACAACTTTCGTTCTTACAGGGCAGGCAGCTTCTCAAGTGAGGAATGGGATCCGTACGACAAGTTCAGTTTCGCATCGCAGTCACTGTCCATGACTGAATCGTCAAGAGACGGGGACTCTGATGCCGAACCTCCCGAGCCTGAAGAGCAGCCTCCCCCCAAAGTCGAAGCAGCATCGGCTTCCAGTTCCCAGTTGACGCTTGTTCACTCCTCGTTGTACACCGGTAATGCTGAGATGAGCGGCTCCCATACAGCAACTCTCAAGGTGGTGCACGATTCGACAGGTCAAAAACATCCTCTCTTTAGATGGCTGTGAGTTTTGCTGTCCTCATTCTAATTTCTTGGCTAACCTTGAGCAGTCACATTCCTCAAGATGTCATGAACTTTGACAAGTTTTGGGTGAGGACCGAAATCTTTCAGATATATGTAAACCTCTAATACCCTGTAGGTTGAGATCTCTCGCATTTCCGGCCTCACGGCACTGGAAAAGAAGGCCATCACGAGACTTCGTGCCGATGTCAAGAAGACATGTGCAAAGTCAAGAATCAACCCCAAAGGCGCAAGGGTTGGATACCTCGATCCAAAATCCATCGAGGTGCCTCTAAAGGCGTTAAAGAAAGGGACAACAACAATCGACCTCGTCACCGGCTCGGCTCGATGGATTTGTATCCCTTACTTTTCCCTCGAGCAGTATTCCGGCTTACTGGCAGCCTCCAACACGTCTCTTTTCCCTCCTCAAACGTTGCTTCAGGTGCAGTACTCTCAGATCACTGAGCCTAGGGATATGGAGCAGGCTGTCTGTCGGTTGGGCAACGCAGACCGTGGAGAGTGTTTTCACATCTCCCAACTTTGGTGTCTAGTCATCGACAACAGTAAGGCCTGATACCTATCATGTCGTGGAACAACCACTAATAATCATTGAAACAAACAGGTTTACTGGTGACTTGCGGAACAATGACGCGAGATGATCTGCTCGGCCAAGCCTTGGAAATCAAAGAGCAGCCCTCCCGTGCGCTAGCAACTGAGGCCAAGGGGCGAATTCTTGTTGCCTACGGCGAGTCGGTAGTCTGGCTGCTCGAGGCAGAAGAGTGTCAAACATGGTTTGTGAGTCTGTTTCTGTCCCCTGACTGGAATATTACTGATAGCAACAGGCGTTCTTGTCAAACTTCCAAGTATTTTGGCCCAAGATTCCCGAATTCTGGCACAAGGACCAGATAATTACAGCTGAGATATGGCCGAAAATTCTCAAGTTGGCCTCCACAGCTCGGTCATTATCGATCAAGATTATCATGAAGCTGGGGTATGCTGTTGGAGCATCTGATGGATGAAAGACACGACTGACGTTGTACAGCTCCCAACCTGACCCACCTCCACGCGCAATCCTTCGTCCAGAGCCCCAGGTTTTGTCAAGCTCCTCTAGCAAGAAGGGGAAGCCCAAGACAAACAAGTTCTTCCATGTTCTCACGTTGGCTTCAAGAGGTCTCACTACCATGGCTGGTTCAGCGACCCTTGAAGCCCAGCTTGAGGCAGCTGAGAAGTTTATCACAGCTGAGACCACATACTCGAACCGGAAAATATACACGTCTTGCAAAGAGGCAACCAAGATGGAGTGCTACCTGTACTTGGCTGGTTTGGCAGACCGTGTGGAAACCGAGGGGAGTGACCATGTGCGCCGGGCGTATGAAGAGAAGATTGACATTTTTAATGCTGCCGACGTCATCTATAGCTTCTTCCTGCCTGCGGAGTTTGAAGGCCCAATGTCAGGCAAGTTTTGGGGCGCTCTTCGAACCATGATCGAGGTAAGTTAGGCTAGGTGTTACTTGGTGGCATTGTTAGGCTAACTTTGGAAGCTGTCAATATTGGAACCTGGCTTCATCCAATCAAGCTTTGAAGACACCCTCGTTGATATTCGAACGTCTCTTCGAAGCTTCACCCAAGACCTTTTTGCATTCCAGACAATCATGGCACATTCAACCGAAGAGGAACGTGTTGGAGTTGACCTACCGCCCGAGTTCTCCACAGCCTGGCTCTACCTTGTCATGGGCATGATTTACGGCTCCAAGGACGACTTTACCTGGGACAGTCGGATCAGAAGAGCCAAAGATTTGGTTGAAAGGGGGTCCAAGAAGCTGCTCCAAGGCCTCTCGAACAAAAGCCTCCTAGACCGAGCCTCCGTGCTGCCTCTTGAAGTTTTATCGCTTGTCACAATGGGTCTGTTGCAAGATCAAGTTGGAAAGTCTGATGACATTTGCGACACATACTCACAGTACCTCAACTCTCTTGTATGTGCGACTGATGGTTATGTTACGTCCAGTTACTGATATCTCGCAGGACAATTCCATCACGTCACAGCCGTCAGACAGATCACTCCAACGCTACATTGACCTGGTTCAGCAGGAGCTGGTAGCAGTCAAACGAACGCTGTGGAAGCAAAAGAACATCATCTCTCGTGTTCGGAACTCTCTGACTGCCATCGATACGCAGGACATCGTTGTCCGCCAGCTTGAGCGGTCCATGTTTATGAAGGACAAGGAGAAGCAGTACAACAAACGATATTATGCAGAGGTCTCGCCCCAGGCACCGCCGAACCCACCGCCACAGTCGTATGGACCAGAGGAAGATTACGCGCCGCGGGTTGAATATGCATATACGCAAGAGGCCATACCACCACAACCGGCCAACGACTACATGGGTCTAGATGACGACTTCCTCTACGACATGACGACGTCGTCGAAGCTCTCACCCACAGACGCAGGTGGCCTGCGTGCCTTGTTGTTTCTGGAGTGCTCAAGACTCATCGAGCAGCGTGAATTCGAGTTTCGACGCTTCACCGAGTTTACCAAGGATCTCGAACGTGGATTCGCCTACAAGATGGACTTTACGCGTGACCGACAGGAGCGCGCCATCTATGCCTTTACGCTCGTCACTATCATCTTCCTGCCCATCAGCGCCGTGTCCAGCATCTTTGGCATGAATACAACAGACATTCGCGACATGGAATATTCACAATGGCTGTATTGGGTCGTTGCGATTCCCCTGACTGTGGTGGTCATTATGGCCGGGCTGCTGTTTATGGGCGAACTAGGCAACCTGGCTCGGTGGTTCTTGAGACGGTCAGGACAGGGGGGGCAGGGCATGTATGGCGGGCCTTCGGTCATGTCGCAAACGGCCGAATCAGCTGCATTTTGGCCTCCTCCTCCTCCTCCTCCAAGAGAGGAGTATGCATCGCCATATGAAGCCGGCCCTGGTATGCAAAGGACACAAACCCAGATGTACTATCGTGCCCCGTCGAGAGCTCGTCCATCTCGGAGAATGGGAGGATACTAGTAAGAAAATGGTTTGGCATTGTTGTTTTATCTCAAGTTTCAATTTACCTCGACTCCTTTTGCAATACTCCGTCTTATACATTTAGCCATCTCGCCATAAACCCAAAGTCGTCAATCATGATACAAGGCCGTCAAAAACATCAGGTTCCGATTCTATACTCATAACACATATTGTCTCGTCATCGCCGGTAGTACTCACGCTCTCGGTCCGAGATGAAGATGCGAGTGCGATCGTCCTCGATCATCCTCCGGGGAGGTGACGCCCTCCGAGGTGGTGAAGGAGCGGGAAGACACCTTCGAGGCCCGTCGACATAACGGTACGTGTCATAGCGAGGCTCAACAGGGACCGGGACAGGGATAGGGACGATCCTCTCGCGTTCAATGACACGCTCGCGGTCGAGGTCGTGAGAGTGATGGCTGTGTCGGCTGTGGGATCGGGACTTGGGCTTCTTCTTCTTCTTGTGAGGCTCAACGTCGACAGCAATGACCTCGATGGGCTCCTCTGGCGGGGGCTTGGGCTTCTGAACGGGCGCAGGAGGAGGGGGAGGAGGGGGAGCGGGCTTGACCTCAGGCTTGGGTTCAGGCTTTGGCTCCGGCTTCACTTCCGGCTTGGGTTCGGGTTTGGGCACTGGCTTGGGCTCCTGCTTGGGTGGAGGCGGCAGCGGCGGCCGTGCGACGACGGGCGGAGGCGGAGGTGGTGGGGGTGGAGGCCCGGGGATGATGGTGGTTACCCTTCGGCGGACGATGCCATAGTCCGGCTCAGGGTGCTGGAGATAGAGGCGCTTCTTCTCATAGTGCCTGGTGACTAGAAGTGCGAGATGACGTCAGTGACGGTTGGGTTGGGGCCGGACGGCACGGCTACGTGCAGCGAAGGAGAGACATACCCATTTTGATGGACAGGAACGAGTCGTGGTATTAAAAGAGTTTTTGAGACGCAACGGCAAAAGCCAAAGGAGGCGGTTTGCTTGCCTTGAAGTGAGGGACACGGGTCGCGGTGGGGTCTGCTGTTGATGAAGATGGTGATGGTGGATGGTTGACGGGGAGAAGAAGGAGAAGGATGACGATCTTATATGTAAGAGGTTTGGGGGAGAGACAACAGCAAAGACAAAGAAGCACGCGCCATCCCCATGTAAAGTGAGTTGGTGCCGTCCAAGGCCCGACCGAGGACGGCCTAATGCCTTGGTCCAAGCCCATCCCGACTTTGGAGGTTGTCACTTGAAGTTCTATCGGTGCCTGTCCTGTCCAGTCAGAAGCCGTCACCGGGCAATGACGTCGCACATGCGCATGCACGTCAGCCCCCCCCCCCGCTCTCTAACAAACCAGATTTCCATACCGAAGCGACCAGGGGTCCATCTGCTTGGGCACACCTTTTTCAACGCTTGTGGATCTTGAAAGGGCCTTGTGACTGGCTTCCTTCCAGGTCACGCTTGGAGAAACGACAGCTGGACCCTGGACCCTGAGGTCGAAGGGAAGAGAGGGGGAAGATGGCGTTGGCAGGGCTGAGCTGGCTTCGTTGGGCAGTGGCCCATGGAACAAGTGGTAGAATCTTGGCCGAAGGATGCCATGGCGCCATGAGCTTACTCCTCTTTGGGAATTTCCGAGATGCGGAATTCCAACCATAGGACGAAAAAAAAAAATTCTAAATTGTGTTTTGCTTGAGCATTGGGTCAGAGTTGCTGATGCCGGTGGGCTTTTGATGATGTGGCATGAGGTGCAGATTGCCTCAGCCAAGAAAGTACAACATCCTTTCTCTGGTAACCGAGGGCTCTTCTTTCTTGACGCCCAAAACCTTGATAGGATGGATGGATGTGCCGTGATTCGGCAAGACCGGCCGAATCACGGCCGGAGCCGGTTTCGGAGATGTGGAGCACCCACACGGCGACGCCTCCCGTCCGACAGTCTCCAATATTTCCGGGCGCCTCGTCCGAGAATCTATCAGCCAGGCCCTGCTCATGGACTCACCCCACGGAAAAGGCTTGTTCACCCTGACGATCGCTGCATCCCACCGCCTCCTGAAACCGCACCGATCGAAGCGACCAACAGGGGGCATAAACCACAACCTGGTCGATTCCTTGGGGGTCGCGCGGGGGGTTCGATTTGAAAGACTGCTTCGACAGGCAAGTAAGCAAACAAACAAATAAAGCAATACGAGCCCATCTACACCTGTGGCTGGCTAAGCATCAAATCTCGATAGTGAGACCACCAAGAAGCTGACCAAGACGGTACGAAGTAATAGATTGCTTGATTGCCTGTTACAGAGAGAGACCCTTGCTCGGTTAGACGGTGCGGCCGGTGAAACAGGGCAAAGTAAAAAAAACATCCCGTAATGAGCAGGATCAAGCTATCGCAAAAGTCGTGCAGAGATAAAAGTCGGCCGCAACTCGAAAAAGAAACTTAAACCTGTGGAACCAATCACATTCATGGCTCAAGGTCTTGGGCTGGCGAGGCAAGTTTGGGGGGAGCTGATCTCTCCTGAGGCGGCGGTTGTTGACGAGGACCCTTGAGTCTTGGCGAGGTGTCTTGATCCCAACTCAAACATGCGATGGTCTAGAGATGCTTGGAAGGAGAGAGCCCGTTTGCCATGGGAGTGCAAACTATATTGTAAATGTCACAAAGCACTGTGTTTTGGAAATCACACTCGTCGTTGGGAATCCATCAAGAACTCGAGAAACCACTCCACTCGTTCTCAGCCACCGAGCGGAGGGGCGATGCAAGGCTTGAACGGCTCAAGGTTAGATGCAAGCCTCTATGATTCAGGGACGACTTGACTGGTCAATGAAGTATGCGGCTGGTTTCTCAGTTTCAGCCCCCATCAACGATGATGGACTTGTTTCGAAACGGCCTTGGCTGATGTTGAATGGGATATTCACAGCTACATGTGCTGGAGATAACAACTCACTGATACTCGGCTGGCTGCGTTATGATGTGACTGGAAGAAACCAACGATCCCGCTCCTTTATACTAGTATGACAACATTACTGTAGGTTAATCAGTTCATAGTGACTTCGTTCGTGATGATCGAAGTGAAAAAGTCTAAGAGGCAATAGACAGAAGAGCGCCTGATTATAACCCACTCCAAGAGAAAATACCCTCGTTACGGGTGGACTAGAGCTAACCGTGTCCCTCGAAGATATTATTGATTATTCCAGTTGTCGAAATTGATCTGTACCAACTGAGAGCTTTGTTCACTCAATTTCGCATCTTGACACTCAACATTGAAGACTAGCTGCCTGACATCGCCAAGTCCAAGGCAGTGAATAGACTGCGACAAACATCTGTGAGAGGCCGAGTCAAGGGCATCAGGTGGAAGCCTAGGACGGGAGACGCCCCAGGCCTGGACGTGAATGGGAGGGAAATGTTGTGTGCATAGGCAGGTTGTATGGCTTTTGCGTTGCAAACTCACCCTGGTGTTCCTTCGCCGAAGGTCTAGCCAGAAAGATTAAGCTATTCGAGTTCAAGCCTTGAATGTAAGGATATGAGGGAGGATGGCTTAAATGTATATAATAACGGCGCATGGTAATTAACTTGTTGTGGGTTGATATGGATGGTAACTTGACTTGGGGGTCGGGCAGCAGGATCAAGACTAAGCGAGCAAGGCTACCCCGTACTATTCCCAGTGTTCAAAGTTGCTTGCCATAAACTGCTGAATTCCTTTCAATATCGGTGGAAGTTCCCCCAACGGAAAGTTAATTCACTCATCGGGTGACCAGTTCTCCGAATGGCCGTGTAAGTGTTGGACGGGAGGCATTGGCACCTACCTACCTGGCCAGATACTGATGACCTAGACTCCATACCATGACAATTGCAATCCTGAAATATGATCAATAGTAAGGAACACGGTTGCGGCAGGATACCATAGTAATGGTTATACCGGCACTCCCATCGAAACTCAAATCAATTACCGGCATCTCAACCTAGGAGTTGATGTATCCATTCTCACGACGTTAAGGCCCGCTAGACCGGACAGGAGCTGTGGGCGGACCCGCAGCAAAGGGAAAAGAGAGGGAAAATAATTAAGGGTCAGATCGACTGCAACTCAGGGACCAAAAGGTCCATCCATCGTTCGATGCAGGGGCCAAAGAGCAAACATGGATGCTAGAGGGCGACCGTGGGGAATCTAACAAGACCAATTCGACTCTTTGATGCAGCTGAGGCGATGATCCAAATCACAACCACATATCGCGACGTCGCAGTCATGTCGCCACGGGCGATGGGACACGCTCATGCCATGCCGTGCCATGCCGTGCCATGGACCCGGCCCGGCTCGTCCGTTGTTGAGGCCAATTCGTGGCTCACAAAGTGACAAGAAGACGAAAAAAGGGGAGCCTCATCCATGGCAAACATGGAGAGCCTGGCTTGCTCGATGGCAAATGAGGAGCTCCCTACTGGATTCGTCCTCATCACACTTGGCCATCACACCGCTTTTGCGGCGACTCTAAGGATACACAGTGGTTGTAGCATATCATTTGGGTGACCATTCCACTGGGTGAACCGGACGACCGTGACCTCGTCTATTGTCCTTGTCAATTACTATATTCCCACGTGTCCCTGGAGATATGGAGTCTAGCAATATCCGAGACCAGCTGGAGGAATTCTAGCTGTTCCCAGGGCACGCGAGTCAAGAGGCTGAGAACCTGATTCTCCCAGGATCTTGCTCAGCCTTTTATTTTTTTCTCCGGAGCTAGAAGAGAGTAAGCCCTCTCAAACATTCAAATATGACCTGTGTTTGAGAGTTTAAAATGGTGTCTCAGACTCGGCCAGGGATATCACAAAGGCACCAATGACACGGCTCCAGCCTCTTTTCTCAAGCCTCACTTGCACACATTCTGCCGTGCATGGACGCGATAATTGGACGACACGGGGACGAGATTCAACCTGAGTCGCGTGAGACATTTCTCGTGACGAGAAGCTCTGTCTCTTGCTTGCTGCAGGGAATAGGTGAGTATGTGAGTGCCCAGGGCGCCACTACGAGAAGCAAGGCAAAACAAGGCAAAACAAAGCAAACGCGATGCATGCGACTTCCGAGTCGGGTTCCTCTTGTCTGCCCGCCTCTGCAAATGAGGCTTGACCCGATTACCCGAGTGTGACGATTTGGAGGTGGCTTGCAGTTGATTCAGATGTGCCCGTCGTGTTCCTTGCCCTGGATACGCGCCCAATGGACGGACGCCTCATTGGATTGCACATGCTCGATCCAGACTGCACGTCTACATAATGTACATGTGCAGAAGTTGCTAATAATAACCTCGAGAATCAGACTCTATTGAAGCGCCCTGCGTTTCTGTCAAGGTTCAGGAATAGAGCCGAGAGCTGAGCTGTTGCTGCTGCTGCAGCAGGTCACGTCAGTGCTCAATCCGGCGGCTAACCTGAGTGGCCTCACGGGAGAAAGAGCCCGGGACGGAGGCTCTTTTGATGGGATGGGATGAGACGGGATGGATGGGTGCATCTCCGGGATCCGGGGCCACCTCGAGATGGACCACAGATGGTACCTGCAGCAAGTGGACATCTATTGTCCTTCAACCGACTGACAGTAGGACACGTGCGGTCTTTTGGCACCTGCATCCTGTCTTTTCTGAGGGTTTTGACCAGAGACATGGATGCCGCCGTCCGTGATTGATCGATCGTCGACTTGATTGATTCATGAGTCTGTGAGACGTGGAGCTCTTCAATATCCATGGACGTTTGACCTCTAGTAGCAATGCTAACGCAACCTGTATGCACTAGTCTCAGTGGGCCTCGTCTGCCGTGCATTCTCAGGCCATTCCATTCCATCCATTCACTCCGTCTCCATATCCTGCCCTGCCTAGAATAGCAGCACCATCCTCGTCCGGGCTTTTGCTGCTCCCTCGCTTGCGGCGTCTCTACCGAGAGTCACAAATCCTCCGCCCGACGACCCTTGCCGATCATAACAGTATCTCACGACCCTTGAGCACCACCCGACGTGTTTGACTGCGCTGCATCCGGCAAGGAGCTGGGCTTGGGGCTTCGCTGGGGCCAGGCGTCATAGCGGACTTGATGCCTCTGATTGGGGGGAACATTTGTCGTCGAGACGTCAAGGGGACCATGCCCATCCCAGGGGAGTCCACTTTAAATTAAGGCCACTTGATATTTGGGCCAAACGAGTGTACGGATACTCTTTAGACAAATCGTTGAGAAATGTTGGGAAAACGTGCCAGCGCTAACAGACGGTCATCGAAATCTCCCGTCGTGAGCTAGGCATTATTCCGCAGACATGGTAATGAGCTCACGGAGCAACTCGCGTGGCTGACGTGAGGATCCTCGAGATGCATCTTGACACTAGGCGGAACGAAACACGTTTTGACCTTCTCGACAGCAGCAGAAACCCCCCCTGACCAAGAAGAGAACTCGAGGCCGAGCGTGGATTCAGCCTTTGACACTAGAACGAGCGTTGCCTTTTTGCAACGCAACGGGAGACTCGCAACGTCCCGTCATCCCGCCGCAGTCTGCGTTCCAGTCATGTTGCAGTTTCCGTTCCAGCTTCCCGCCCCAGGTTCTAGATCTCTGTGCCTCTCCCAAGCCCCCCCTTGGAGTGTAAAGTAAGCCCACGGTTTCTGTCTGAAACGACGGGAGCCATTCGCTTGTCGTGGTCTAATCTTGGGAGCATGTCTAATCTTGGGGATTTGCGAGAGAGTGTAAAAAAAAAAAAGCCATCGGAATAAATCAACAGCCATCTCTTTGTGATGAACAACTTATCAAATTGTTCCCCGCAGCAGCCGCCCGCCTTGCGTCAACACCAAGCCCAGGAACCCGAGTCAGCCAAGCCCAGCGCCCAGGTACGGCACAGGTTCACAGCTCGTGATCCACAGTTCCGCAGCTGGGGTGGCGCTCACATCAAAAATCCATCCAGTCGACGATTTTCCTCGTCCTCCAGAGAAGGCGCCTCATCTTGTTAGTGTGGCAGTTAGCGGAAACCTGACCTCGGCGCCGGGGGGTGACCCTCCTATCCTCGTGCCCTTTCTTGGAACCATCGGCCGCCGGGTTTACCCCTTATTCATTGTTCCTGTCAATGCCGTCAAAAGTATCCTACCTGCATCAGGACATGATGCTCTACCTATTCCGACTAGGCGCCCCGGGGGTTACTCCTCTTTTTGTCTGTGCGATGAAGGGGGTTATTCTCTGGCGCCAGCTCGCGAAGAAGGGGTCCCTCTTCTCCCCTTGACCCTTGCCCGTGGCTGCTCAGAGCTGGCTGAGCCAAGTGGACGAACGACTCCATCGCCTCAATCATCCTGCGTGCTCAGCCGATCTCTGCTGGGGTCGAATGTTTGCTTGTCCTGAATCATCATGGTCTTGCTGTAGAAAACGGTGAGACGACTACCTGTTCCATGTCCCCGGGATGATACGTAGAGATAATACCGGTGATCAATCGAGGCTAAAAAAAAAGGGAAGCGTCAAAAGTCTGATTCAAGCATTCAGCTACCGTTTTGGCGGCCGTTTCTGCTGCCCGTTTTTTGCCCCCTTTCCGGATTGGGTGCCGCACTTTTTGGTGCAGTCAAGTGCAGGTGCAATAGGCAAAACCACCAAATCAGCAAATCTCCCCTAAGTCGTCCGTCTCTCCAGAGACGATAATCCCTACCTCCCTTTTACCTTCAACATCCCTTCAGCGCGGGCTCCTCTCCCCCTCTCTCTTTTCTCTCGACTATCGAGCATTACCGTCAGACGTCCCAAGGTTCCCCTTGTCTGCCCTGCGTCCGCTGCCGCCGTTCGCTACGGTGCCCGTTGCCGCCCGTTACGCCTGAGGTCACCTCCCCCGTCCCCGTACCCGTCTCCAGTCGCCGGGCAAAATCCACCTTTTTTTTCCTTCCTTCGCGACCTTCCTTGCGACAAGCCTTCCATCCCAGTCGAGTCGTCTTCGCCTACTTCAAACCCCAGTCAGCAGACGATACCAAACTCCACACCCACCGAAACCCGCCCGTCAACCACGCAGCAGCGGTCTCTGTCTGCTATTGATACTCCCGACTCTGCTATTACTACCACTACCACTACTACACTACAGTGCAGACTGCGCCTGCGCCTGCGTTGTGCTCCGTTGTATCGCGGTTACAGTTGCATGTAACCTTGCTCGGGACTATTCCCACCGCGCGCCAGCCGGCATCTTCGAAACCTCACCGTCCCGGCCTGTAACCCATTGGCTGATGCATGCCTTCCGGTGCATGACAAAGACGTAGCGCACCATGTCGCGGCTTGCGCTCCAGAGTGCTCAAGCCTCTGCTTCTGTCTCTGCTCCTGCTTCCGACTCTGTCGATGTTGCTACCACAACACCAGTCGAGACCACCCCAGCTTTCGGCTTCGATCACCACCACATCCACAACCTCAACCGCGCCCCCTCCCCCTCTGACGTCCCTGTCGACGATAGTCCAACCGTCGGTCGCATCATCATTCACTCCAACCCGGCCGTCCCGTCCCTCGGCTCGTTATCCTCGTCGGGTCCTAGGTGAGTGAGCATGTTCGTCCCAAGTCCGCTCTCGGTCGCCTCTCCACACGCCCCCCCCGGCCGTCACTGACCCCGGACCTCCTCCTGGCCCCCTTCGCCGTTGCCTCTCACAATCTCTCCTCTCCGCCACACATCTTTGCTCTCCGTCATCTTTCACCATCAATTACTCCCCTACCTCATCCTTCCTTACCCCGGGTTGAATGTTGTGCGAGGCGAACACTGTACTTCGTGCGCACTCAAACTGCCTTTCCACATCTGGCCCGGGTCCATCTTGCGCTCTGTCGTGCAACATTTCACTGTGCTAGATCCTCTGTCGCCTTTCTGACACGCCTGGATATCTAGATCCCCTCGACCGGCCGTCTCCAGCCCGCTTGCAACCTCGCTCAACTTTCCATTCGGGCCTACGAGTCCTAGTCCGAGATCCATCAGTTTCCCTCTTCGACAGACTCCAACGCCGACTCCTCTAACCGAGCAGGCGGCCACCAAGAAGACGGCTATTGTACGACAGACCTCGTTCTACAGCGACTCATCCGACGAAGGATCACCAGAACCCCGGAGCCCTAGGTTCGTCTCAAAGGCAGTGGTGCAGTGTACCACGACCCTCCGGCCTCGGGCGCCGTAGACTAACACCATCCTATAGACTGGGCTATCCAGGTTGTCCGAATGAGTTACGAACCGTCTCTGATCCTGTGACTTTGAAGCCTTGCCAAGGCTCAATCTCGAATCCCCGGCCGGCCATGGCTGGCCCGGTAGCTGCGACTCAGGCCGAGTCCTCCAAATCCATGCCTCGAAACTCGTCCATCGACTCAGCAATTTCCGCCATCTCAATAAAGTCGGGTCCCAATGGCAACCAGGATGGTCAGCAAGGCGCCTCTGACATTGCTAACCTCATCAAGACGGCGGGAAGCCCCGAGGCACTCATCCAGTACCTGCTGAAGGAGAAGCATTCTCAGTCGCAACAAAATGGCCAGCTGTGGCGCTTGGTCGATAAGCAGCGAGCCATGATCCTCGGTCTCAACAAGGATCTCGAAAGAGCCTTGAAAGACAAGGAAAAGTACAGGAAGAAGCTGAAGGAGGTCATGTCTATTCCGGCTGTTTCCCAGACTCCCCGAGGGGCTGTGAAGGCTGCTGCTCAACCTCCCAGACCCTCTGCCCCTCGGGTCGATATCGAACGAACAAAGGAGCAGACAGTTATACCGGATTCGCCAACCCTCGAATCTGACAGTCCAAAGAACTCCCCTATCGACATCACCATGGCACCATATCCGATTACACCACCGGCTGACCAGCCTAGCGCTCCTCATTCAGCAGTTGGTGAACTGTTGAACCCTGCACACTCGATGCCAAAGCCTCAGGATCACGCTCTAGACAAGTTCGACCACGAGGCAGAGGAAAGAGCCGCCGACCAGGCCCGCAAGGAAAAGGGCGAGGACCCCCTCAAGGACATTGCCTTCAATATCTCCATTCCTCCATCGCGAAGCCTGCCTAGCGACCCGCCGAAGATGCCGCCGCCAAAGCCTCCGACCGGACACCTCCCAACCGTTGCTGTTCTCGAGGCAACGCCCAGGACTGATGAAGGATTCTCGCAGTTCCCCGCGCCCCCGCCGAGAAAACCCCCGCCTGCACCCCTTCAGTTGAACCAGGATACGAGAGCAAAGTTGAGCCCTTCGCCCGAGGAGGAAGAGACAGACTCTGACTACGATGATATCTTGGAAGTTGACGAGATTGTCGACGATCGACGCGGCCGACGAAGAACGCGGGAGGAGGACGACCGGGAGCGAGAAATTATTGCCCTCAAGGAAGCGGCAGCGCGCAGTGCATCCAAAAAGAGCAAATCTAGCCAACCTGGATCCCCCAGGGACGTGACTCAAGCATCTCAGTCAGAGTCTGAAACAGCCTCACTGGCACAGATGCTTGACGCGCCAAAGGCAAGGGAGATCCCTGCGCCTATGCTGAGCCCTGGCTTGCCTGCCAGCCCTCGCCCTTTCAATATGAGCTCGCCACCTTTGTCCCCGAGGACCGCGCCCTTCCAAGCGGCGCCTTTGTCACCACGACCCCCTCGCCAGCCTATCCCACTGCCTCCAAACACTCCTTTGGCAACCCCGGGTGCAACACCAGCCAGGACCGCAGCCGTTACCGAGGACCCTTCATCGCCGAAAAAGCAGCTCACGCAGGAAGATAGCACTGGCTACGCGGATAAGCCATCGACGAGAATGTCAAGTCCGACCGAGCGAACAGAAGTCTACAAGGGTCTGGTAACGGAGGAATATCCTGATCTTCTCCTTCCACCCAATGCTCTCCCCTCTGTCGAGGTCAAGGTGGCCTCGTCGCGTATGAAGCCATCCAGAGCCAGCATGCTCTCGCTCACGCAGCTCGAGGAGGACCCCGTTTTCACTCTCGCCGTCATTTCACGCGCCGACAACGGTGAGGTCTGGCGGGTCGAGAAGGACTCGGCGTCACTGACGAAACTGGATCAACGATTGAAGCAATTCTCGTCATACAAAGCGAGGATGCCGGAACGTTCATTGTTTAGTGGACATGCGCCAGCCAAGCTTGATGCTCGTAGGGCTATTTTGGAGCAGTTCATGGATGACTTGCTCAACACTCCATTCGACACGAACACTGCCGTTGAAGTGTGCAAGTATCTCTCGACAAATGTGCTCCCGCCCAATTCTGATGATGCAGGATCTATCGGCGACTCAGGATCTGAGGTCAGTGGCTCCAAGACTGGGGCTGATGGACGGCCTCGGCGTAGCGGTTACTTGACCAAGAAGGGCAAGAATTTTGGTGGTTGGAAGGCGAGATTCTTTGTTCTTGATGGGCCGCATCTGAAGTACTACGAGGTACCTGGCGGCGCTCACCTAGGAACCATCAAGCTTCAGAGCGCGCAGATTGGCAAGCAATCCCAGAGCAACGACAATCATTCCCCAGCTCGCGGAGCCACTGGCGAGGATCTCGACAACCAATTCCGTCACGCGTTCCTCATCCTAGAGCCTAAGAAGAAGGACTCGAGCAGCCACGTTAAGCATGTGTTGTGCGCCGAGAGCGACAGGGAGCGAGATCGCTGGGTAGAGTCGCTTCTGCAGTGGATCGATTACCGCGATCCAGACGACTCGGAACCGCCGCCTTCAAGGAGCGGCCCAGTTCACGACCGACAGACATCATTGGGTGAACGTACAGGCGGAAACAAGGCCCGAAAGGCGCCGCACAAGCCTCATCACCAGCCTTCCGACTCGGATACCCTGATTGGTGTTAGGTACGGTGACACTCAGGCTGGAGATGCTCCTCAGCTTGCGGCTCCCGCGACCCCTGCACGACCCAAGACTTCTGGCGGTTTGCCTGACCACCACCACCACCATGGTTTTGATAGCCTGTCCTCACAGACTGGTAAGCTCATCTCGGGTCCCAAGGATCCACAGCCTATCTCAGATGCTGGTGCTTGGGGCAACAAGACTGGTCTGTCACTTCCGACCAACGATGAGAAGAAGCAAAGGAAGCGAAGCTTCTTTGGGTTCGGTCCAAAGACACGCTCCTCTTCTGAAGGACAGGACTCACTGTTCGGTGGCAGTGAGGGTGGCTCCAACGCGACGCCGCCGCAGAACGCATATCAAGGCCCCGTTCGGCAAGCTTTTGGTGCTCCCTTGGCAGAGGCTGTTAGATACAACTCACCAACGAACGTCAACGTGCCTCTCCCAGCTGTAGTCTACCGATGTATCCAGTATCTGGACTCGAAGGACGCGGTGCTTGAGGAAGGAATTTTCCGACTCAGTGGATCCAATGTGGTTATCAAACAGCTCCGAGAGAGGTTCAACACCGAGGGGGATCTCAACTTAGTGACTGACCAACAGTACTACGACATCCATGCCGTTGCCTCTCTGCTCAAATTGTACCTGCGAGAGTTGCCGACGACAATCTTGACAAGGGAACTTCACATGGAGTTCCTGTCAACGATTGAGATTGCGGACCACACCCAAAAGATTGCAGCGATGAACGAGCTGGTTCAGCGGCTTCCCCAAGCCAATGCCACCCTGCTCAAGTATCTGATTGGCTTCCTGATCAAGATCATTAACAACGCGGACATGAATAAGATGACTGTGCGCAATGTCGGTATCGTCTTTTCACCCACGCTCAACATTCCGGCACCCGTCTTTGCCATGTTCTTGCAGAACTATGAGGGTATCTTTGGTATTGACCCCGAGGTCTATGAGCTTCCATCGCCCATCTCTGAGCCAGACCTCCACGCTGGCCACTTCCCTGATGCACCACCACGATTCGAGCTTCCTGCTCGGCCGTCTACATCAGGAGGCGCCTCTCCCCATGGGCAACTGCGCAAGGATTCGATCCAGAATCTGAAGCGATCCACCCCTACCCCTCCTCTGTTGATGAGCAATCCTGCAGTGCGGGCGTCTCCTCCATCGAGCGCCTCCAGACTGGGCTTCGACCCTTCAAACCTCTCCGACTCACGACCACTTTACGATGGTGGGTATCGACCGCCCTCTGGGCACGATACCCGCGGCGGATATGACCGGCGTATCTACCAGGCCTCACACGAGGATCTGGGGAGTGCTTCGGCAGCGTACGACCAGAGCTTTGTTCCCAACCGACGACGCGAGAGCGCCATCTTCATGGGCGGCATCGTGGGACCGCACCACCAGGGATCAAAGAGCCGCCTCCGAGAGGAAACGCGATTCTAAACTGTACATGTGACCTGGTGTTTTCTGTGTTTTGCTATTTGCAACATACCCACTCGTTTCGACACGCAATGATACCAATTTACGACGATTCTACTATTAATATTTCTTTTCATTCTTTTTGCATCCTGGAGCGGAATCAACGGTGCCTTGAAGAGGCGTTATTGTTACATACCATTCGGAGTGCTATTTGCCTTGCTTGTCATGTCCTGGGTGGGAGGCTCTTGGTTGCTTTGGCTAGTTCACGAAGAGGCTGCCTCGAAAGAGATGGAGAGATTAGGGAGATAGCACGTGTATAATCAGCATGCGAGACCCTACAGCGGAGTTTCAGGATGCTGGGGGGCTGGCTGGTCTGTCTGTCTGTCGTTGACAAGAACAGTTGAACTATTTCGACTTAGCATGGCGTTTTGGATACCTACCTCGTTTGCCTGTCACGTCAAGTTGGCCTTGGGGTGGATGGGAGTTGTTCATTCACTTTGGGGACGATTGACGGTTCTTTATGCGAGAAACTGGATTTGTTTTGGATACTTTCGGCAGACTACAGTAATGAGAAATGCCTCGATATACATGCATCTTTGACTGGTTTGTGATGCATCACATTGTTGTCTTGGCATAACATGGGGAGCGGAGGATGGGAGGCGATTCTCCGACGGCTGCTTAGTCATGCATCCTATTCAAGGCAGGACCAGGGCATGTTCCTACCGGAAACGTCGGAGGACGGGGCCAAAGATTGCCGTGCTCTCCATCGCAAGCGTCATGAACGGCCAAAATCGATACCTTACCGGCCGACATTATCCACGAACCCCCAATGGAATTGGATCCTCGACTCGGAGCAAGCAGCGGCGAACGAGCCTCTTTATTGACCAACAATAGTAATAGAAACGTCGCCGACGGAATCGCTAGGGCGTCGCCGTCCCGCCATGAACCAATCCCTAGTGGCGCCGCCCTGATGTCGCCAGCTCACGACGCGCGCCATGACAACGGCGACGACGACGGCGCCGACACGTCCGACGCGCCGACCGGTCTGACACCACAACAGCATCAGCATCACGACACCGATCCCGATGGAGGGGATGCCAAGCGGCCAAGGGCATGCGAGGCATGTCGTGGGCTCAAGGTGCGCTGCGAGCCAGACCCCAGCGACGAGGGGCCCTGCAAGCGATGTCGCAAGGCTGGAAGGAGCTGTGTGGTCACCATGCCCACGCGCAAGCGCCAGAAGAAGACGGATAGCAGGGTCGCTGAGCTAGAGAAGAAGATTGATGCCCTGACAGCGAGTCTGCAGGCGAGGGCTGCGCCGCCTGGAGGCCATGGACACAGCGCTGGGGGCTCGCCGACGGTCCCACACAGGCCCGATCCTGCTACCACTGCGACCTCGGCCTCTTCATACAACACCACCTGGAGGAACCCCAACCCGTCCCCCGCCTGGGGGCTATCTACACCATCACAGGGTGCCATGCCTGTACCGCCAATAACGGAGCAGGGTGGGAGGCCGGACCGACCTTCCCCCAGCCAGCCGATGGGGGCATCCAACACGGCCACGGCTGGACAGAAGAGAAAGTTTGAGGGTCGCCAAGGTCCAGACGAGCAGCAGCAGCAGCAACAGCGCGCAGAGGAGACGCCGGCAGAAGCACTGGCATCGTACTTGACGAGGGCAAAGGGGGGCGATATTGTTGAGCGTGGCATCATCAGCATGGAGAAGGCGGCCGAGATGTTTGCGCGGTACAACGACCACATGATCTTACATCTCCCCGCCGTCATCTTCCCGCCCGGCTTCACGGTAGCTGAGCTCCGCAGGACCAAGCCGACGTTGTTTCTAGCTGTCATGGCTGCGGCGACAGCCGAGTCGCCCGTCCTCCAGAAGACACTGCAGAAGGAGTTGATGCTTGTCTTTGCTGAAAGGGTGATGCTCGCGGGCGAGAAGAGCCTCGAGATGGTGCAGGCGCTCAACGTGGCCGTCATATGGTACTGGCCCCCTGAGCATTTCGAGGAGCTCAAGTTCTACCAGATGGTGCACATGGCTGCCGTCATGGCCATTGACATCGGCCTCGGCCAGAAGGTCAAGCAGCGCCGTGGCAAGGTGATACCTGATAGCTGGCGCACCGGTCCCTTTGTTGGGCCGAATAGGAGATGGGCTCCGCCAGATCCAACGACTATGGAGAGTCGCCGGACATGGTTGACGTGCTACTTCCTAGCGGCCAACACGTCCATGGCCTTGCACCGGCCGAACCTGATCCGATGGAGCCCCTTCATGGCCGAGAGCGTCAAGATCCTCCAGTCGTCACCAGATGCTGCACCAACAGATGCCTATTTCTGCCATCTCGTCTGGACCCATCGTCTGTCTGAGGAGGTTGGCATTCAGTTTGGTCTTGACGATCCTACGGCCAACGTCAATATCACCGATCCAAAGACCCAGTATACTCTCAAGGGGCTTGAGCAGGATCTAAAGGACTACAGTGCGTCCGTCCCTCCAGACCTCCAACAGTGTAAGTTGAGCCCTATTTGAGTACCTGGAACATGCATTGACAGAACCTAGCAACCCTTCAGATGAGCTTCAGTGTCTTGAGCCTCTACATGCACGAGATGGCCTTGCACGCAACTGCCGTGGAGCCCCTACCACCCCCATTCTCAGCCGACTCCCTCCGCGATGGCCTCGTCAACAGCGAGAAGCTAACGGCTGCTCATATCAACGCAATCTCGACATGCCTCGGCTCCATCGATAGCCTCCTCAATTCCTTTCTCGCCGTAGACGTCTTTAGTCTGCGCTGCCTCCCCGTCTTCAACTTTGTTCGCGTCGCCTACGCCGTCGTCATGCTGATCAAGCTCTACTTCTCGGCCTCGGCGCCGGGATCGCACCTTGGTCGCATCTTCAACAAGAACGACATGCAGGTTGGCCGACGCCTTGACGCCCTGCTCGACAAGTTCCGCGCCGCCGCGGCTGATGATCGTTGCCGCCCCGCCGCAAAGTTCCTCGTCGTCCTGGTCATGCTGCGCAGCTGGTTCTACAAGCAGTCCAAGGCCGAGGCCAAGGAGTCGGGCTCAGTTCCTCCTACGCAGCAGCAGCAGACACCCACTCCAATTAATAACTCATCATCACAGCCTTCAGAGCATCCTTCGACCGCAAACACACCCCTGCAGCTCCTCTCCGAAGTCGCTACGGGCGCCGGCGCCGGGGCCGCTCCTCGGAACCGTGATCCCTCCGGCGGCCGGCCCTCGGCACTCGGTTGGGGCACGGCCATGCCGCAGCCCCCGCAGCCGTTCTTCCACGACAGCACCCAGTCGGCCGACACGGCCGGCTCTTCAGGTTCCTCCCTCCCGCCCCCGGGCCCAGCCATCATGTCCCAGTTGGAGCCGCCTCTCTCGGCAGATCTCGCTGCGGCTATGGCCCCCGTCATGCCTGCCCTCCTATCCACTACGTCGGGCGTCGGCAACGGCTTCAACGCCGCCGACATGCAGGACTTTGGCCTTGCGCCCGGCTGGGACCTCGAGGGCATGGGCATGGGCACGGGCTTGCAGGGCATGTGGGAAGACGGCGTGCGCATATTCCTAGACGAGCCATGGTTCAACGACGTGTTTCAAGGCCTCCCTGGGTCTGGCAACGTCTTTAGCTTATAGCCAACCAAACGTCTAACGCCTCTACCGCCTGGATCAAACGATGTAGACTTTTTCGTTCTCTCCCTTCTGTAACCTTTTAATCCTTTACAACGCCCCCATCTCATGGAACCCTCCCGAGTCGTCTCATGCACGCTGCAGCCAGCTCATCTGCACGCTTCGGAGTATCCGTCTTAGCGCTCGCGGTGGCATGCGGGCTTGCACGTGGAGAAAGCGGTGTATGGTTGTTCCCCCCTCTCTTGTTTTCTTTTCTCTCTTGGTCGGATTGATGGATGGATGATTTGGTTCGGGAGATGACAGGGAGCATATCTTTTTTTGACCAACACTTTCACATGCTTTTTTGGTATGCCGGAGTCTGGGATGGAGTCGGTTTGGAGTTACCAATGGTGTTCTAGTTGCCCCCTCCTGGATAGGTCTGTACAGTATTGGGTCTTGATTCTCCATTCCATCCGTCACGTATATGATATCAAGTTGAGCTCTGAATATGTAGTAACTATCATTACTTTGCTGGTCAAGGGATCACTCTTCACGACTGCATCACTGGCATCACCATCTTAAACAAACCACTAATGGCATCAAAGACCAGTTCCCATTCATTCTAGTGTGGTCTAGACCTTGCCCTCCGCGCTCAACGCCTCGGCTATCGCTATCTTCCTCCCGCCTTGATGCCCCTTTCAAAATAGTTACCATGCCATTATCATGGACAGCCATAGCCCCGACTCCGCCGCATTCCTTGGCTCGACGTCTTGAAGTGGCAAATGCCCTTCTTCACGATCTCCTCCCAGACACCGTTTCCTCCCATTGCCGGTTGATAGTTGATATTCCTACACGTGCTTGACGTACCGGTACTCAAACACGAAATCATAAACGCCAGCAATCACCAAGTCCAAAAAACTCCCCATGCTCGCTAGTTGTCGTAGTGTATTTGTCGTCAGTGTGACCCTTCCGCCAGTTCCATCAGAGTATGCTCTGCCAAATCATTCCGTCTTCTTCATTTCCTGTACGCCATCCGTAGATTCCGTGTAGGTTGCATATTTTGAGCTCGAGTTTTCCAGCGTTTTCCGAGGGACGCCACGTCCCAAGAAGCCATCCTTGCTTGCGGAACACATAAAAAGCGCAGAGACAGTAGCCATGTGTTGAGCGAGAGGGATCTCCTTGGAGGGAAAATTGGCTGAATGTGCAAAGACCGAATCAAGAACGACGTTGCGCAGTGCGGTCCGACGTTGTGAAAAACAAAAAAAATCAAGTCCAAGACGACTATAATAGGCATCGGACAGTGGTGGTGGTGGTGGTGATGGTCAAGTGGGTGGGTCATCGTCATTGTATCATCATCATTGTGGTCGCGAGACTCTGGAACCTGTGTGTGACCACTCAGTCCATGTAAAAGTCTCCCTTCAGGATCCTCTCCTGGAAGGCATCCGGCTTAGGCCGCTCAGGCTGCTTTGGCTGCTGCTTGACGGAAGCAGCTTGGACCGGGGGCTGGGGCATCTCGGAGACGGACTTTGCCCGATCGTGGATCGAGTTGCCGCGGGGTGGAGAGGTAGAAGCGAGCGAGAAGGAAGGACGAGCACCAGTGACGGAGCTCTCGGCGCGAGACCTAAGCTGCTCGGACCAGTTGAAACCTTGCTGGTCTGGGCGCGAATAACTGTCAGATGGGGCTCTTGGATACTTGGTGTTGCTTGCCTGTGGGAGAGAAGAGGCGATGCTTGGACGGCGTGCCGACGACAGGGCGGCAGAGATGCTCGACCCCTGCGTAGGTGAAGCCACAAGCGACGCCCTTCGTCCACCATGGGCCGTTCGCCCATTCTGAGAGGAGGGAGGAGAGGATGGGCTATTACCATTTCCCGGACTGCCGTTGGGGCGAATGTTGCGCATGTTGGAAGTGCCAAAGCTCATTCGTCGGACGAAAGGCGTAGTGGGCGCGGTCTTAGCAGACCCAAAGAACGCATCGTCGTCTTCAATAGCGTTCTCGTCAATCGAGTCGGAATTGTTCGAGTTGGTCGACATGCTGCCCCGTCGGATGAAGGAGGAAGTGTTGGTGGGCGAGGTACCCGAGAGGCCAAGGGTAGTGACTGAGAGGCGTCGACGGCCAGTATCGACGGGTCCAGGGGCCTGGCTAGGAAAGCCGCTGCCATTGGGGACCGAGTTCCCTCGCTGGAACAGATTGGTCAGGGCGGCCTGAGTGATTGATCCTCGTCTGTTGCGTGTGTACATTTCGCCGTTGTTGGTGGTGGTTTGAGCTGTGTCGGTAGACATGATGGGCAAAAATTGAAGACTACCGTCGTCGGTAGTTATAGTCGTGGATACGGTGTAGTATGGGGAGACGCCTAGGGCAGTGGCGCGAGAGTGGTTCGAGTATGGTATCAACAGTGTAACACGTGAATGTCAATTGTGTGATGGCGATGGGAAATATGTGGGCTGATGGACGCTGCTTGTGCAATGGAAACACTGGTGAAAAGAATAATGTATGAGGATAAGAAGCGAGTAGATGGGCTAGAAGAGAAGAGAAGAGGGAAGAAGGGGAGAATTTAAGAAAGAGTGCGAGGTCGTGATGGGGGGCACCGAGGGGTTGATAAAGACAAAGAGGATGGATGGGAATGGGATGGGACGACGGCACAAAATGTGAACGACGCTGATCAACTCTAAAACAGGGGAGCAGCCAGTCTTTTCAATGATCAGAGATCGCCGTTACCAATTCTGGTAAAGCCCAACTTTCAAGAGGGGGAATCAAAGCCAAGTGGGCGGCGATTTCGAATAGCAGCGACACCGGCGGGCGGTGCAGAGACGGACGGATCAGAGTCAGCGTCAGAGTCAGAGTCAGTCCAAGCTCCCCGATATCGAGGGGTCGATGTCGAGAGCTAGAGGGGACAGACAAGACCCATCAGACCAGGGATGTTTGGTTAGCCCCAGCGAACGCTCGAACTGGGTCGCTGTGACTTGGTCGTCAGTGGACGTGTCGGCTGGCGCTGAGATGCGCTTGCATTACACGGCGGGAGGTACGTATTGACTAGCCTCTGAGATGGAGTCTAAGACGGTGGGCGACGTGGGCGAGACTGCGGGAGATGGGGCAAGATTGTGGACAAGACGGGGGGAAGACGGGGGGAGAATGGCAAATGGCCTGGGGGCCTAGTGACGTCGTTCGTGCTGGGTGGAACCTCGCGCCGCGATCGGGCAAGGGTTGGTCGACCTGGCAGTCAGTCCCCTGTATGCGTCTACTGCATCTGTGTCTCCGTCTGCGTCTGCTTCTGTGAAGAGGGTTGCCTTCAGGGTTCAGGGCTATTGTGGGACGAGGCCCTCCAGTCCAGTAGCATGGGAATGGCAATCGCTTTTGGGTGTTGGCTCTGTCTTGTCTCGCTTCTTCTTTTTTTATTTTTGAGGCTGACTCTTGGCCTGTCTGGGGTGCAAAGTTGGTGGAGTGCAGCTCAGCTCGCTCTCGGGGTTTGTCAATTCGACTCGAGTTTCCGGCTCCGAGTCTCCGTGGTTGTGATGGACTGTGGCAGTCTTTGCATGTGCTTTTACTGGTCCCGTTTTGCTGGCACTTGGTGAGAATCCCTGATCCTGGCCCTGGCCCTGACCCGGGCGGCAAATCTGACGTCGATGGTGTTTTGGGGTGGTGGCCCAAGATGTGTGTTTGTTTGGTATCCGAGATGCAGGCGCAAGAGGCGTTTCGAAATGCAGAGCAATGGCCTGACTATTCTCTATCTTTTGTCAAGGGAGAGTGAAATCTGTTGAGCAGAGTGACGTGAGTGAATGAGAAATGAAGTAAAAGGCCGACGAGGAAGCGAGACAGGGAAGCAGGTACCAAGGGTATCGAATGATTTCTGGAGTTGCCCGTGCAGGTGGCCGTTGAGACAATGACAAATGTGTACCTCTACATGTACTTCATATTCCACGAGGAAGGACCGGTCCAGTACCTACAGGCACTCCTCGTATCATCCAAAAAGGCAACGAAGGGGAAGTGGAAGGAGCAGCCAAGGGACCATGAGGTATGCGGCTGACGACTAGCCTCCATTCCCATCCGCCAATGCATCACCACGTCTCAACTATACAGTAAAATGTTTTGTTCCTGTCCGCGATTGACGGGAGACGGTTTTTTAACCACTTCTAGCTAAATCACCACTCAACAAAGTACCTTGTAGTCGCATACAGTATCTGATCCCTGGACAAAGCAAGCCCAAAGGAGGGGACGGGCGCCTTACCCAAAGACTCCGAGTTAAGTTGTCTGGTACCACCTTCCTGGTTACAGTTGTCTCCTACCTCTCAGGTCTCCTTCCCTTTCTGCATGGCACCTGCCCGTGATGCCACTGCTGCCTCCCCTCTGAGTTTCTGCATGGTACCTGTCATAATCACGTGGAATTAGTCGTCATCTCTTTTCTGTCCATTTCCACCTTCAAGCCTTAGTTGTCCCCATGATAACCTTGAGATAACCTCAAAGCTCAGCAACAGCTGCAGAGTGCGTATTGTAGCGCTCTGGATCCAGCGACAAGGTACAGGGCCAATGCCTATTATGCAAAGCGCATCTGACGATTCGAATTGCCGCCCGTCTTAGCATCTTGCATATTCGCCTGCATTCTTGGTCCCTACACACTTTGCACTTCTGCATCCATCGCCTACCCGACCACAAACCACAAACAGATGGACCACGCTCATGGCGGCTCAGGGCAGTGTGGGACCCCCTGTTGCTCCCCGGAGTCCACGGCTCCACGCAAGCAAGCACGCACGCACGCACGCTACCGCTAGCGTAATGAAGCCGACTGTGAAGGACGGGGGTGCTAGAGGGTCCGCCCCGAGAGAAGCCAATCCCAGAGCGGGCAAGACGCCTCGTAGGGTCCTCGCAGCCTCACAGTGCCCACAGCGGGCAACGCCTCCAGGGCACCGACGTCACCCACGCGCGCTGGAAATGACGGTTTGCTTTTTTGCGGGGTAGTAATCAAGGAGGTGCTGTAGATGAAGCGCTGAGACAACCTTGCATGCAGTTTTGCCCCAGGCCCAGGGTCATCTGGCTTGCTGACCTGCTGGGAGTTGGGTTGCTTCGCCTTCTGGGTACAGAAAGAAGTTGACAACAAAGCAAGAAGGCAATGGGAGAGGGAAAAGGGGGGGCTGGAGGCCTTCATCCCAAGAGTTGGTTGCTTTTGCTCGCGTACGCACAACGGTACGCTACTACAGCACCTACGTCGACACGCAGCCAGTCACCCAGTGTTGATGGCTGCACCAGTAACGCAGCCCACAGTCATGGAAAGATGAAGGCCTTGGAGAACCATGATGGGGATGGGTGACGCCTCCACAAGCTCTCGTTCGGTCAGCGCCTTTCGCGTCAGATGAGGCCATGTGCAGGACGCCATCACCAACAGTGGTGGGAGGGGAAGTTGGTGGGTGATGATGATGATAGCCGGACGTAACTCAGACACAACTCAACCATCTCGGCTCCATCATGAAGCGACGGAGGTGCGTGCTCCTTTGCTATCCTTGGGCAGTCATCAAGACACGACGCTCCGGCTGCGCTCATCCCCAAGTTACTGTACCCAACCAACTCAGGCCAAACCATCCGCACCACCACGCCATTCCTTTGGACATGACTCTTGTCAAACATCTGCCACACGGCCTTACTGGCTTGTTAGCGTGCGGCATCTGAGATCAAGTGATGCCACAGTGGTAACCTCCTGCGATGCGATCAGCATCCGTCCATGTCCATGGCTAGGGTGGGGAGCATGAGCATGGATCCTTCGGCATTCATCAGCATTGCGGTCCGCCACGGGGTTCGTCACCATCGCAATGTTGATTGATTAGGACTTCAGCCACGGTTGACGAGCCGAGAGACACCACATTCCATTCCTGGATTCGCCAATGGCTCCTGTTGGTGTTGGCCTTTCACTACTTCTGCATGTTCAATTCCTCATTCTTTGTTCCATTGCCCTTCTCTTTTTGATTTACCCTTTTCGCTTTGACCTGTCGCAGGGCTAGTGCCAACTCTACCTACCTACCCAGTCAATCCCCTGCCCTGCAACGAACTGTTGGACTGGGCTGGGTTGGGCTGGGCTGCGTGTCCAAGGGAGCCATGATGGCCACGTTCTTCTTCGCCTCATGTGGAACGCACGGTCATGCCATGCTCGATGGCTTCACGATCCGCCAGAAGCCACGCTCGTCTCTAACGCAACGCTTCACTTCAGTTCTCCGCTAAGGCAAGAAGACCGCTCCCCGTACGAGAGGACAGGCCTGTTGCTGGGCGCTCCCTCGTTTCTCGACACACTGGGCCAATCATCAACCATACTATTACCCCGCGTCCATGCACCAGCTCCCGAGACCGGCTCACGGCACCCCGGCCGATGCGTTGGCGCCTCTGCTCTGCTCGCTTCCTGCTTGGTCTTGGCTCTTGGGCGAGATTCCTCACACCCACAGGCTCTGACACCCTTTTCTGCATTTGGAGTGCTAGATTTAGCTGCTGGTACACTCCATTCTACGACGTTTTCGGTGTTGAAGAGTGTCCATCACTCAAGGCCGTTCCAAGGCGCGCTCCAAAAGTGCCTGTGCATGGATGGCTCTTATCTCCGCTTCCACTCACTAACGGGCATCTCCTCTTGACAACGGAACGTGCAGACACCATGGCCTCTGGCTCTGCCTGCAGGGTTATCGATCAACGGGACTTGAGACGTTCAAAACCTTACACCCATTGTTTGGAGCCTTGAAGTCCTGATCGTCAGAAAATGAATACCTCGACTGTTTTACTACCTAATACAACCAGTTGGTCCTCCATCACCCACCGATTTCTTGTTCCACCCTTGCCCTCGCAGCTCTCTCCATTCTCTCCGGCCTTGGCCAACCCCCCACCAGACGATTCGCGAGGTCGGTGGGCGGCGTGGCCCGCCTATCAGCTGTTGCAAGATTCTGATGGTGCCAGCTAGGGTGACACACTCGGACTGGAGACTCTCCACCGTGCCGCAGCGTGCAGCTCACAGCCGAGAAACGAGGGAGATGGGCGGACGAGACGGACAAGACGGATACTGTGCTGTACTGCAGCTGAATGGGGCGGGGCGTTCCTGGTGGTTGTGTGGGGGTGCAGCCAAGTGTTGAAGCTGCAACACCACGACTTGCTTCCTTGCGACAAGCCCGCCCGCCCTTCCCTGGGGCCAAGACGGTCTAGACCTCGGTGAGCTCTGCCGATCTGACAAGAACTGCCCAATGGATAGGGAACCTTATGCAGATTGCCGTGGGAACTAGCTGCGAGTATCTGCATCCTCGAGGTTGTGGAATTCCCAGTACTACATTGCCCTTTCGGGGGCTAAAGGTTGGGAATATCTGGCTTCCCCCAACGTCGACTTGCTTGCCTGTTCTCTCCTCCTCTTTCTCAACCTTTTCCTTTCTCCCCTCTCTTCCTCTCCCCATCACCCTCCATGTTCACCACAGCTCAGACTCTTCCCAGTCTTGATCACCATTCCTTCCCTTTCATACCTACCATCGATTTGCTTCCATCCATCAAGAGACATGCCTCACTCACCGCCATTCTTGCATGCTCTTGTTCTCTCCTGTTATTCGCCCTCGCAGATCCACGCTGCATATCTACTCCAGCGTAAACCTCATGTCGCCCTGTCGATGCGCCGCGCGTAGCCTCTAGGCTTTCCGTCGGGGAATCGGCCCGCGCCGCCTGAAGACACCTCTCTCACTCCTCCCCGGGGGTTGTGAATCTCCTGCCCCTTCCACCGTCGTGACGTGAATATTCAAATTTAGAGCTCACCGACCCGACCGTCTTTGTTGGGGCCGCTCTTCCACCCTTTTTCGCTATGTATGTTCAGCTGTTGGATCGATTTACCGTGAAAAAAAACATGTTTCCATGGGCATGCCATGTAAGTAGCCCTGCCATTCCACTCATGTGGCTAGATATCCCGGACCCCCTCTCGCATGTGAAGTACCCTTGGATTTATGAAGCGCCGATCGCGGTCGAGATACTTCACTCCACCAAGACGCTGTGATCGACCTCCCATCACAGCTCGATCGTGCAGGATCGTGTTGCGCGCTTGGCTCCGCTAGGGTTATCCGCCATATGTGAGACATTGATTAGGATGGTATGACTTTTTGGAGAAGCTGCTGCGGTGACAGCGCTCACAGTCAGTAGAACGTATCGAACCAAGATCCGAAAGATGGACAAGGATGAGGAACAAGGGGTTGCTGGAAATATGAGTTGGCGTCCCAAAGGGGTCTTACCTATGAGGTGGAGAACCAAAACCACGGTGTTGGAAGTTGAAGGAGATGCTCATTGTACGCGATGAAGGAGGCAAGATATTGAAGTGATGGTTGTTCCGGAACAGCTTCAGCTAACTGCTGAATTGATGAATTATCCACGTCTGCATCCGCTCTCTCACCACATCATATCATGTATCATTCAGTAGATATCCCGGGGTGTTCAAGCACGGTCGTCAACTAGCGACCTATCATAGCAACCAACAGGCTCATAGACAACAGCCATCCTATCCAAGGAGTTGATGCAGCCCCTCATTAGTCGTACACAGACCTATCCAGCTGGGGGCCTCCTTTTCCCACATAGTCCGCACACTCCGCAGTCACTAGCGTTATGATACGGCGTGTCCTTGCACGAGTCGCTCAAACATGCCCACGAGCCCGGTGTAGACGAAGGGTCAAGTACGTTGGCACAGATGGCGCATGTGAGTGCCAGACCGAGGTTGGCGTACGAACACATGGAACATGTCCTCTCGGCTGGGTTGTTTCGCGAGAGAGAGCTACTGCTCGCCCGGGCTGTCGCTGTTGTAGGCAGGCCACGTTGGCTCTTGACCGCCGCTGAGCTTTTGCTAGAGGCATCTTGGTGATCTGCGGTGGGCCTCACCGGTTCTTTGACTCCCCCAGGCTCGTGATCGGGCTCCTTCTTGACCCTGATGGCTGGCGTCTTGCTCGAAGAACTGCCCTTTCGGACACCAAAGCCTTGCACCTTTATCGTCCCCAGAGCTTGAGGCTCGGTATGTTCCTGCTTAATCCCTCTGATCATGTTCTGAAGCTCCCTAGACTCGTCCCTTGCTTCGGGGTCATTTGCGTCCTCATCCTCGCAGACCTTGACCATGCCTCTTCCTTGTCCATCAACGAGTCTCTTGCCGTCGACATCAACCGCGTCCTTGGAGTCGACCCCTGCCTCGTCTTTATACTCGCTGTCAGAGCCGGATTCGGTCTCGTCCTCGTCCTTGGTGGGCTCCGGCTCAGTCTTTTGCTTCTCGAAGCGGGCCAGTGCAGCCGCTGCCCGGAGCTCCCTCCCTCTCATGCTGCCGGCCACTCGAGGCTTGGCCTGGATCTTTCTTCCGCTCTCGAGCTTGACCTTGGTCTCGTCGTCCGCCCCCAGCGTGACCCCATTCTTGCCAAACTTTTTGAGGATCCTCCTCTCCTTCTTTTCCTGGTAGGATAGTTGCGGCTTGGCTTTTCTCTTCCTCCGCGATCTGTATGTACCTCCACACAGGTGCTCTGGCAGAATGTCATCAGCGAGCACCGTATTCTTCTCCCAGGCGCCGGTGGCAAGGTTGGCACCCCTTCCCCAGAGACCATCTCCACTGTAGCCCTTGGTCCATAGATCGTGCATCTCGGCAGCGTACGAGTTGCGAACAGCCCAAAAGGCTCGCGAGTGGTTCATCTGCTTGCAATGGGCCAGCTCATGCATCATAACCATCTGCACATAGTTGAACGGTAGCCATCGTCCGGTGCTGGGAGACTTGAGGACGAGCTGAACGACCTCGCCGGCGTTAAAGTTCCGCCCGACGAATTCACGGTTGGGTTCGTATTCCTCCAGGGAGGTGACGTAGAGGTGGTGTTCTCGCATGATGGGGCCTTGTGGCAAGTGTCAGGGGCAAGTTGAAAGTACGGTGGAAAGGGGCATCTCACGGCATTGCGCTGCTATTCTTTCGAGGAAATCCTGTGCTATCTTCTTGTCTGGGCCTTCCAAGGGCTTGATGAAGACAATGTTGGGATTGGGCTGAGACTTCTTCTCGTTCAGCCGCTGCCATCCAGCAACCATTGCAGCGAGGCGGTCGTCGCGACCAATATTTGAGTCGATAAAGAAGTTGGTACGATGGTTTCCGATCGATTGAAGGGATTCACGTTGGTTCAGCAATAGAAGGAGACTCGAGTGAATGACGCAGGGTTACAAGGGGTTCCTGAGTGGAGTCCGCGATGAAGACGCGTAAAGTGGGAAATCTGACTGCGCGAGGTCATGTGACTACAACATCCATTTAACTGCTCAGGTGAAGCACTCGAACACTACCTATGTCTCCTGAGTAGTTTAGATAGGTAGGGAGTTGAAGGTAGATAAATGTATCAAATATAGAAAGTCTATTTATGTAAATCATAATCTATGGCACGTCCCATCTCTGGGGCTCCTGCAACACCAAAGCCAAATGCTCGCTCATATCTATGCTATCTGTATCTGCTTCAACATCAAAACACCCGCTAATGCCGCTATGCTGTACGCCTTCCATAACAAAATTCTCTAATCAGATGCCATGCTTCTAAAATCCGATCTCGCCTCGACATTTGCGACTGCACTTTGAAGTGCACTCGTCAAATCAACGTGGAATAGGGGCGTGTCCAGGCCATGGACCACTGCACCCCGTCGTCTCTGCTTCTCTAATTCTCCTGGGGACATGGCACCATATGACTGTCCAGGAGAGAAGCCACCAATCAGTGCCTCTTCCTCAGTCGGATCCGTGTGCCTGGGAACGACGTCATGGTAACTTGTTTCCCGGGCCAGCGCGGCAGCAGAATCTTGCCCTCCAATCTCTGCCACACTGAAGATTGACTTCCATCCATGTTGAGCTCCTTCACCGTCTGGTTTCACACCGAAACCTGCAGATACAAGGGCCCGCTTTGTCCATCTATTGTTGATGCAGGCGAAGTGCCAGTCGACCATGTCAGGGGCCACGTACAGGTCGAGTTGATTCCGAATATCGATCAGTCGCTGGACAGAGGTGATGTCGACGTTGTTGACCGAGCTAAAATCCATAATTACTGCCTTCAATGTTGGCAGCCGGGAATCCGAGTCGACATGTACAGGCCGCTTCGCAGATTTCCTTGGTCCTGGGTTGTTCCAAGGTCTATCTCCTGGACGTTCAAACGCCTCGGGGCTGCTGCGCCGAGTCTTTGCTTGGATAAAGTCGGTGAGATAGTCCAATGAAGAGTTTGCGTTTGGATAGTTGAAGCCTTCGGAGAAGCGATAGATGAAGATTCCTGGGTATGGGTGATCGACCTTGACTTCGGGGTTGGAGCCATCGCCGTGGTCGAGTGGTAAGAAGATGTTCCTCGCTGAAGTTTCTGGGTTCTCAAAGGTGCCATATTGCCCCACGACTTTTCGATGATCATCCCCTATGACGTGGTCGCCAATGACTGAGTGAACCTTGACTTTGCCCAGGAATCGGCCGTTGGCCTTGAGGATCCGGTAGAGAAGAACAGCCCCTGAGAGACAAACAGTAGAATACAATCCATCCTCGATCTGAGCAAAGATGCTAACGATAACACCAGTGAAGAAGATGAAGACTTCGACTGGGGAAACCCTCCAAAACTGGTAGATGGTGTTGGGCGGCGTGACGAGATCGCCAACCGCATGAATAATGACAGCTGCCAAGGCAGCACTCGGGATATAGAAAAACACGGATGTCAGGAGATATGTTGCAAGAAGAACGACAATACCGGTGATGATACCCGCAGCAGGCGTCCTCACGCCGGCTTTGGACTGGATTGCCGTCCTACTAAAAGACCCAGTTGAGGGATATGCGCCAAGGAAGGGCCCGATGAGATTAGCCATGCCAATCGCAACCATTTCCTGTGATGGGTCGATCGTGTAGTTGTTGACCCTTCCAAACGATTTGGAGATGGCGATGTGCTCCACGAGCAACACAATAACCGTGGCTGGTAGGTGTGGTCCAAACTCGGAGACCAGTTCAGATGTTATCTTTGGTGCGCCAACGTTTTGGAATCCTGTAGTGCCATTAGCCTCGAAGCCCTTTGCTATGGATCTGTAACAAACTTACCCTTTGGAACAGTTCCCAAAATTTTGAAGAGAGGATCATCTCGTCTATCCATATTGAGAACCCAGCTGATGATCGTGTACACAAAGATGACAAAGACGGTCCGCATTGTATTAGCAAAGAACAAGACGCGTTTGTGCTTTGGAAATCGTTCTGCTGCGGCGCTGAAGCTCATACGAATGAGGTACAGGATGGCCAGGGCCGACAAGCCGACAACAGCATCAAGTCTTGCTTGAACGAGGTGCTTCAGTGTGTTGGTCAGAACTTGATAAGGGGACTCGCGGTTCGAGAACCCTGTCAGTCCCAGAAGAGCAGGCAACTGTCCGACACAGATGGTAATGGCTGAGCCGGTCATGAAGGCAGAGAGGGATGTGATAGAGATGAGATCAACTATCCAGCCACATCGGAATAGTCCGATTAGGAGGACGACGCAACCTGCGACAATAGACAAAGCCGATGCAATGACATGAGCTGGAATATCGTGCCCTGAGGATTGGATGTCTTGGATTACATTGCCAACCACGGTGGAGAGAACGGCGACGGGGCCAATCGAGATGTCCTTAGATGTACCGAATATCCAGTAGATCAAGACGCCGATGAAGGATGAATAGAGACCAAACTGGGGCTCCAAGTTTGCGAGCATGGCATAAGCCATTCCCTGAGGGACAACGACAGCACCGATGGTGATGCCAGCGACCAAGTCTCCTGCAAACCACTGCAGGTTATAGTGACCGATCCATGTCAAGAAGGGGAATAGGGAGGTCCCATATTCGGCCAACTCGTCCAGCGACGGGATCTGTTCTTGAAGCCATTCTGCTGATGTGGGCTCTCTCTCGTAGAAAGAAGTATTGCTCTGGATCGATAGAATGGATTCACCTCTGGTGACTTCATCCTGTGAGTCCGACTTTTGGTCATCGAGCTTGATGCCAAGGACATTAGCCAGGCCGAGGCCAAAAGTGGTGGCGCGGCCTGGCATCGGAGCGGCTTGAGGATGTTTTACACGGTTCCAAAGTATGGAATATCGTTCAAGACATGAGATAAATCAGTTTAGAAGCGGTGTGTAAGTCTTGGTTGTCGTGTTTCGGTAAGTGGAGCAGATCAGTTATTTGAGGGTGGACTATCAGAGGTCCGCAACGTGTCGGCAGCGTTTCGTAAAGCAGGTCGTTGGACGGGACGGGGAGTTCAGGTATCTTAGGATAGCTGGGACACGTCGTGTAATATGCCAAGCAGTCGGGGAACGCAACCAAGACCCCCATTCATAGGCAACTCCCCGAGACACGAGATGTAATCATCAGGGCAGGTTGGCGCAACTGATTCGACACAGGAGCGTGGAGGAAGATAGGCCAGCGAGGGTGATGTAGTCCACAAAGGGGTGTAGAGATGGTGTTCTGACGAATAAGACGGCAGTATAGAGGTTGTTCCTGGTCTTGTGGTCTGGGGTCTCAGGTCAGCCCGATGACGAATATCGTGGGGATAAAGACGACATCACGAGCCCAAGCATGGAACAATTAAAGAAATGGGGAAGAAGAGACGGGAATACGACTTTGGGGTTCAAGCATATGGATCCTGCGTCATGAAAGAGAAGTAATCAATATTACAAAGCAGAAGAAAAATTCAGAAGAGCGAAAGAAAGTGCCACAGGGCTATTCCACTGGGAATGTCAAATTTCAAACCCGACGTCCAGGTTGAGAGCCAACAAACGTTGAGACTTTCACCGGAGCATCGGTAGTCGGTAGCAAGGCCCTGCGAGGATCCATACAGCATGGAGGGGCAGATCGGGCCGTCGCGACCTCTGCATTGGACCATGATGGATGACATTATCCATCTTTACCCACACAGATGACGAAGTCGCGCGGTGCTCGGGCGGCTTGTGAGAGCTCTGTGAGAAGCCATAGTTGGTGGTTTGACTGGCATGATCGATGTCGCAATCGCCGCCTTGCCTTTCGCGGTAATAGCGCTGCCGTTTCCCGCGCCTGCGGTTTGTGTGACCGTCTGCGCAGCTGAGAAAACAACACCAAACCCCACGCTTCACGTCCAATAGTTGCCACTTGAATTAGGGACTCGGGGAAGAGCAGCGATACTCTGGTTGTCATGACAAATGCTGCCTAGGTTCGCCCGCTTGTTGGTATACAGATGGGTCTGAGGTGAGCGTCATGGAACAGAGAAGACCTAACAGTGGGGATCAGTCAGTTGGATATATCCAGAAGATGCTTCAACTGTTCGGTAAGGGCCAGGGCTGATAGATCTTGTCATGACAGCTTGGATAGTTCATGTTCCAGGTTGTGATGCTTCATAAGTTGGTATTGTCCATATCGAAAGTGACCAAGTCACGATGTGCTTGTGGAAGAAGGCGTTAAGGTGGACCTTGATCTTTCAGGGACTTCTCCCTGACGGCACGTGGGAAGAAGGTACTCTGAACGCAAGACGTGCCTGCAGCATCTTAAACACGCATTAGTTATTCCCATCAGCCTCGTTTAACGACCTAGAGCCAGGATCAAGCTGTGCGTATCGCATCTTAAAGTCGGCGAATCGGTACACAAAGCCCCGACTGTAACCTTACCGAGAGCCCATTGTCCACTACCCCAGCCTCTCAAATTGGTCTCCATTCCAGGTCAGCAACGCAACAGCACAGCTGGCATCAAGTAGACAAAGAAAGACAGTTCATTCCCAACTCACTTGAAGGCATTTGAAAGAAAGTCATTACATTTGACCCTCGCTTACCTACACTCGCACCGTTGTCACTGCTGCTCGCTCAACGCGAAACAAACACGATGCGCGCACTTTGTCCCACCAAATATTGAAACCGCCAACTCCATCAGCCGTCAGCCAGCCAGCCAGCCTCCAGCCTCCCCGCTAACCACTTGAGCACAACAACTAGTTCCATGCTGATTTTATCCTCGATCCTCGCTCTGGCATCGCCATCAGCCCTAATTTACTCTCAGATTCATCCATACTGAGAATCTCTCCTTTCCTGCTCTCCCCATCTTGCCCTCCCCTCCTCAATCCTTCCATGCCCATCCAGCTATAGTATCGCAACCATGTCGGAGCCCTCCAACGCCTCCTCCGCCTCCTCGACGAAGCCCGCGATCCCTTCGCTCCCCGCCTCCATCACCACACAGCTTCAGCCCCCGCCATCACCACGAACTCACCGCGTCCTCCGTCGCCTCCAGTCCGCGCACACCCTCCGCCCTCAGAACCCTCCCTCGCTCATCTCGCAGCAGCGCCTGCGCGAGACACAGACACAGCGCAATGTCTCGCCCACGAGGTCCTCCCCCGTGTCCGGCGCTGGCCCGTCTGGCACGTCCCAGAGCATCAATCGCTCCCCTCAGCGTGGCCGCGCTAATAGCGATGCCACGCCCCCTCTCGTCCACCAGATGAACGTTGTCACGGCCAGCAAGCGTGCCGGAAGCAAGAAGCCCGTCTTCTCCCATGGGCATCTCTCGCTACAACAAATCATCCGCGAAGGTCCCACCGATGGAGACTTCCTCGGCGCCCTGGAGAGTGCGCGATGGAAGGTAATTGATGGAGGAGTCAAGAGTGCTGAGGATGGCATGGTAAGATGCACATTGCGTCCACTCCTCTAGGTCCTGTTTGCTAACGGCGCTCTCTCGTTATAGTCGACACTCAGGATATACGTCTGGCTGGTTCTCCTAGACGCTCCCATCCTCTCGACCGACGACTACCTCGCCCTCATACATCGTGGTGCTTCCCCCGCCTACTCCAAGATCCGAAACGACACCTTCCGCACCCTTACAACAGATCCCCTTTTCCGTCGTCGCGTGAGCGAGGCCAGCTTGATTCGACTACTCAACGCCATTGCTTGGAAACTCCACGACGCCCGCGAAGAGCAGCGCCAGAGTCGTCCCAGCAGCAGCCGTGCCTCTCTCCCAGGAGGCAGCAGCGTGTCGGGCCATTCTCAGACCAGCACATCATCACCCACTGCGCGAAATCGCGCCCGCGCCCTGACGCTTACCACCGAGGGCTCTGAGTCTGGCGCAGGAGCCACGACTCTCGAGCCTGGCACCTATGTACAGGGCATGAATGTCCTGGCCGCCCCGTTCCTCTACGCTGCTCGAAGCGAGGCTGAAGCCTTTGTCGCCTTCCACTCCCTTCTGACGCGCGAGTGCCCAGGATACATCCGCGGTGCCATGGACGGCGTCCATCGAGGCCTCACCCTTGTGGACAAGGTATTGGCGATCGTGGACCCCAAGCTGAGCATGTATCTCACGGCCAAGGGTCTTTCGGCCGAGATCTATGCCTTCCCCTCAGTCCTCACTTTGTGCGCCTGCACGCCGCCCTTGCCTGAGGTGCTACGGCTATGGGACTTTTTGTTTGCTTACGGGCCGCACCTCAACATTGTGTGCATCGTGGCACAGCTCACCATCATGCGATCCCAAATTCTCCAATCACCAAGGTATGATTTATCCCATCTTGTCCCAGTGGAAGGGTGGTTCTAACACGATAACAGTCCCAACAAGGTCTTGAGGTCCTTCCCCCAACTTAACGCAGATCTCGTCAAGTCCGTCACCATTGGCATTATCAAGAAGATTCCAGATGACGTCTATGCCGAGATCGTATCCCATGCTCTCTAATAAAGGGCATTCACTAGTGGTCCGAGCAACTTGAGATATCCCAAGGTACCTTGGTACTTTGCTCAGATAGTGTTGTTGTATGACACCATCACACCAAGCGAGACCACGAACCAACAGGGATCCTGGCCGCGACGTGCATACCTCCACGCCAGTCGGGGGCTCATCCCCTATGCAAGGGGTGTGGCTCGCAAACCCGAGGGTCCCGCAGCCTGACCAGAGACGGCACCGCGCCATGCACGTCCAGATAGACGAGCCGAGCCGAGCCGCTGCGCCTGCAACGGCGTCTCGATGTATTTATGTTTTAACGGTTTATATGAGTCAAGGTTTAAATGCGTAATGACTAGGAGGATACAGTATATGCTTGTATGATTATAGTTATCTGGCAAGGTTTAATGAATATGAGATGATGGAGTGGTCCCTATGACGGACAACCCTAGGATGAATGAATGAATATATGAACGCTTTCGTCTATTATTAACCTTAAAGCTCGAGGCGTAACGAGGCCTCGGGTTGTTTCTGCTCATACACATGATTCCGTCGTGAGTGTCGACTCTCCTCTCGACACATTCCCAGTCTCCAAGTTAACGCCGGTTTACATGCAATTACTTTTCGTCAAACGACATGAGAGTCCCTCTTCTGGTCTATGCCGGACAATGAGAGCCAAGGTGATCTTCTGCTTTGGCCACCTCCATAGGTAGCATCCACTATGCCAAAACTCTTGGTCGGTGTAGTAGACCGAGTGGCGAGAGGCGCTTCTCGCAAAGGTCTCCACAAGATATTGCAGGACACGAGGGTGAATCCTCCTTTCCAACTTTATCATCTCCGTCTCAGATTGCTCATTATCCGAACATGCCAGGGGCGCCGTGGTGGTCTGCAGTGTTGTTCGCCGCATGGAACTTCGGCGTGCAAATCTTTGGCGGATGCCAAAACTGCGTTTAGCTGTCTGATTCGAACTAGGGCTTTATTCAATAGTACCCACTCGCATGGGAACGAGGTGTGTTGAGCGCCGTCATTCTCAAACCTATTATTTTATCTCGATAGAGGTCACTGGACCACCTCGCGCAAGGCTGAAGCCAGTTGCAGCTTGTGCCTCTAGTATGAAGGGCAGCCAGCCTCTGCTCGGAGGAAAGCATTGGCAAAGAATGTTTGCATGGCTGCGTAGTGGAAAAGAATGCCACCGAGGACGGCAGCGTGCCAGAGGTTGTGGCTCCCGCCCACGTAGTCGAAGCAGCCGGGGTACCATCGCTCGGGGATCTTGCTGGCGTAGACCACGGCGCCAGCGAAGTAGACAAACATGGACTTAGAGATAGGAGAGTAAAAGTCGTAGACAAAGTCTGGCCCGTGAGTCCACCCGAGCTGGACCATGGGCATGAAGCCGGTCAAGGCCAGGCCAACATAAAAGGCAACGCGGGCCCATGCCATGTCGGCGCCGTTAAACCGAGGGTGCCATGGGAGGATAACGCCTCCTATTCCGAGGAAGGCCGTCAAACACATGTAGATCCACCGACTGATGGGATCGCAGTAAAAGGCCGTGTACTCAGTTGTCATGATAGAGGCGGCAATAAGCAGGGAGATGCCAGTGTAGTCGACGCAGGCAAATATGGAGATGGCGTCGATATCGGCAACGGCATTCATTGTGTGCCAGACGGTCGAGCAGACCAATGTCAGACAAGCCATGACAAAGAAGACACCTGCCACAAAGACGTCGGTCTTGGTGCTCAGCGTAAAGTTGTCGCTGCTCGGGTAAAAGTAGAGGGCGATGGCCAACACCAGAATAAGGCCCAGGGCGTGGGACCAGATGTTGACCAGCTCGTTGGATAGGTTGAATGCGGAGCGAACACACTCAAGCTTGGATTCGGTAAAGCGATACCCCTTCTTGATGTGAGGGTTATTCCTCCAGGGCATGGGGAGGTCTTCGTAGCAAATAAGGCGACTCTCCTTGGCCTGGAAAATAGCTTGCTGGATATGCTCCTCTAGAGACAAGGCGGCCTGGATAGCACGTTCAATACCTTCGTTGGCGACCCGGCGGCCTTCGTCCATAAAAGCCTCGGCGGCGTTGGCGGCATTTGCAAAGCCCTGCTCGCGAAGCTTATAAGCGCGCGTCTCAAAATCAGAGAGCATGTTCTCAAGCAGGTCCACGCCAACGCGGGCCTTTTCGTTGAGCGACTCGGCAGCCTCGAGGGTCTCATGATATCTCGTCTCAAGGGTTTCAACCATGATGTGTAACCGACGTCGTCCTGCGCCGAGGACTTCTTCAGAAGCATGGGAACATCGTGTGCGGACAGTCTGGAGTGTGGAAAAGGCGCGGGAAATGCTCGAATCCTTGCTCAGGTCGACATAGTTCTCGATAAAGTCGAGGCGGCGCTCGAGCTCAGAGAGGAACAAGTCCACCTTGAGGAGGAGGCCCTCTTCGCCATCCATGATATGGCCGACAATAGATCGTCTCCGGGGAATGAAGAAGGAGTGTCGTCGCTTTCGAGGTTCGACGCGGGGACGAATATCGGATCCAGAGGTCGCAGCCAATGTATCGTCGTCACGAGCCTGGTAGGCACAGGCCGTGGTGATGGCGGTAGTAACATCTGACATGGCGGCGGCTGGTAACTCGGGGCGAGGCGCCGTGGTGTATATGCCAGCGACGGCTGGCTGACGGGCGAGCGTTGGAACGCTGAAACAGTTGAGGCAGTGAGTGGCGGCTCTTCCAGTTGACGGTGCTGATTTGCGGCGATAGGGACTGGTGCTCTACATTCAAGGCGTGTATGGCTTCGTCGAGGCCACGAGCGAAGGATGAGGAGAGCAATTGGTTGCTGAGACGGCTATATCTATCGGGAGAAGTTGGGCGCAGCGAACGCACGCCTGCGGGCCCTGCTGTTGATTGGACGCGGGGGGCAACGATTACCGAGTTTGGCGGCGGTTGGGACTGGAACTTTTTTTTTTTCCTCCTCTCGATATGGAACGTTGAATAAGGATCTGCAGGTAAGCCAAGCCAAGCCTTGGGGATAGAATGGATGATGTGATATGGAAATCTGGGGGATTGTAAGTGGGAAAGGAGAGGAAGTCTCGTGGGACAAGTAGCAGCAGCAAGGAGAGACGGGCTGCGGGTTGCACGGAAAGGAATGGGGGAGAGAGTCAAGGAGAGGAGCATGAAAGTAGAGAGATTGGACTGAACTATTGATGAGGGAAAGGGAATCGACAGAATGGATCCCAGTAGCTGAAATGACGGGCTCCGGGGGCGGCCTTGGCGTCCATCCCAGAGGGAACCCCGATGGTCCCTTGTTGGGTATGGAAGTTCTTAGCGGCCGCCACCATGAAAAACCGCCTGCAGAGACCCGTGGACGATTGGGCAGTCCACGGGCATCACAGCCCGGTACGTCAGAGCTTGGCAATTAAAACCATCCACTCTGGATCAAACGCCCCCTCAGAGATGCCCAACGGCGTCGCCTCGACCGGAAATCACATATCAGCAAAGGAGCTGCGACTTGCTGATCATGAACTCCATGGATGTTGAGTCTTTTTCCCAGGGCGGGTACCTCGGCTAGCTACCTCGGTAGGTATCTTATCCTGTGCAGCACCTCCTCAGCTCGCCACGGCCCGCCTGTGGATTTCCTCGCGGAAGAGGGTGTTTACTTGCACCAATAGCGCACCAAACTCAGAGACGCCTCCGATGTCCCCCACGAGCCGATGCAGTAGGAAGGGATGCCGCCCGGGTTGTAGTTGGCCCCTGTTCCTGACCAAGGATGTTGGATCGGAGAGAGGGAGGGGTTGCTCAACACATGGCGTGCCCAAGGGGGACAGCAGCTGGCCTGAACGTTGAACATCACCAGTCGACAGCGCAGAACCCCCAGTTAAAGGTCCAGCGCAGGCAATAGACGATATACTTAATTAAAGCTGATGCTAGCCCAAACATCTTCAACCTTGGTTGCGCCTAGTTCTCGCTCCCTCCTCGACTCCCGAGCCTCGTAAGCAGCCGAGAGCAGGCTAATGCTGACTCGGTCCCAGGTTTCAATCTTGGCCACCTCAATTAGACAGGGGCTTGGGGTGATTCAGAGGCCGATGCCCGTGATTCCAGTCTGATTCAGACAGCCACCTCGAGATCATGAGTTGCACTCCATCACACCACGATGTCAAGGTGGAAATGACGAGGTCTGAGCCCGTCTCTATCACATGCTATGCCACCTCGTCCAAGTCCCGAAACAATCTAGTCCGAGCACTCAAACCCCAAACAATCGCTCTTCGCGCTTGCTACCAAGAGTTGAAAGCGCGCCTTCTCCTTGACCTCATTCCATCGTGAGTGTTCTTTTCTCCCGCGTTTCCCCATGTCTTGAAAACCGTCATGGGACCGAGTGCAGTCCACACCCATAGCCGAAACCTCTAATTCCTTACGTTGACTCGGATGACTCGAGTTTTGCTGAAGCGGATAAGGCACGTTAGGTCGCTCACTTTGGAATTGTTGTCGATCGCAAATTCCAGAATGATGAATCTAATCAATGTGTTCCTCTATGGAGTAACAAATGATGAAAGCCCAGCCTGTGGTGTCTCAATAAAGATAACATTTGCCTACCTTCCAAAGAACAAAGATAGGGGAGCACGCATGGCAGCAAGATGGGCCTAACATGTTCCGAAAACCTCACGAAGACGCTGAGTTAGCATTTCTATTATTATAATTCATACGTAAGGGTGATGCAGGTGGACATTACTGCCCGTTCTTGAGTATGAATACCACCAAGAAGCATATCAGCTTCTCTAGGCAATGTTGTCGTTCTCATAGTCGTCAGAAGCGGAAATAAAAGCACATATTCATGCCTCGCTAGGAACAAGGTCTGCTCCATTAAACTTCTCAACGTCTACAGGTGTGTCAACAACGAATTCCTGATGAAACCATCTACAGGAGACTCAGGTCATTACCTACTGAGCTACGGAACATGAGAAGCAATCAAATTGGCAGAGGCTTCAGAGGCTACGTACGACATCATATCACGTTGAATTTCAGGTCCAGTCTTCGGCCCGCTCCACTTTTCCCCAGTCTCACTTTGTCCCTGCAGGAACACAACAAACAGCCTTGTCGCTCGGGACTGCCGGAGCTCGGGTCATTTCATTCATCTCTTTCACCAGCAGCCATTTCCTCCTCTGGCACACCGCATCTCGCCTCTCGTCTCCTTCGGATATCACACTATCGCAATCAAAGCCGGCAACCATGGCTATCGACAAGCTGGTCAAGGAGCCGAGTCTCGTCGCGGTCCTGCAGATTTCGGACCAGGCACGCGATCAGGCGAGCGCTCTCGTCAACCTCACTGAGCAGCCACACAATAGAGCATCCACATCAGCCGAGATCCAGTCCGAAATCGCAAAGCAGCAGAAGCTCCTCTTTACCACCATGGCCCACCTGCGTGGGCTGCATCGAAACGCCAGCTTGTCCGCTCGTGAGACCAAGGCCGGGACTGCTGAGGCGCGTCAGGAAGTCGATCGCCTACATCTCCAGCTCCAGAACTTGTACTATGAACAAAGGCATCTGCAAGGAGAGATTACAGCCTGCGAGTCATACGAGTAAGCATCATCGCTTTCCATTCAAACAAAGACGAGTCGAGGTATCCTCTGACTGACACTTCCTAGTCACAAGTACCAGCAACTCCCTCTCATCCCCGTCGAAGAGTTTCTCGCCCAGCAACCCGAACATCAAAACGACGACGAAAATACCCTCATGGTTGCCCGCATCGACCACGAACGGGCTGAACGTGAAGCCCTCGAACAACAGCGTCAAGAGCTCCTGAAGCGCAAACAGAAGCTTATTGCTGATAACAAGAGACGAAAGGATGACTTGGCCAACCTGGATAATGACTTGGAGAAGTTCATTGACGTAAGTATTATTGAATTTTCGCACCAAGAAAGCAACCCTCTGCAGACTAGGTCTAACATCCCACCAGGCCGCAAAACCGATCCAGAAACTTTTCGATAAGGCACCCTAGGCACGGAAAACCAAAAAGCGGAAAAAACGGAAGCGATCGAAGGGGGAAGTCAAGGTCCAGCTAGCAGTGAAGAGTTCATGACCAACAGCGGATGCCCGATAATCCGACCAGCACGAAAGAGTCTGTATAGAAAGGTGCGTATAGGTAGTTCCAGAACTCGTGCTGAGGATCACGAGCTGAACAAACCAACGCAGAGGCTCTCTGGATTGGCGCAAGGTGTTTGGGGAAGGATTGATTCGGCTACCGGAAAACAAGTTTCATTCGACCAGCCTAAAGGCGCACAGCGAGATATCAGATACCCTTCGAAATTATCGAAATACGCAAGAATTCATCATGCTTTACCGTGATCACCAACCCCGTCGCTCAGCCGCACATCAGCGTTTTCTGACATCGACACAAAATCAACAAGGATCTACCGATGAGGGTGCATTGATGGCCGATTTTATCGAGTACTAATGGAACTAATTACATTTCTCGCGGATCACCAGCTTCGTCAGTTATACAGGGTCCTGCTGTTCATGGAAGCACTCTCAACGGCAATATCTAAGGCGCACTTGAACAGCCAATTCCTTCCGCTCCCAGGTCCTGTCTAGACACCGCCACATGGGCGCCAATGGTAGGGGCAAATCAAGAATGGGACCTTCGTTATCTCAAGGGACCTGGTTCACTAACAATTGATTCGAGCGGTAAGGGTGAGAGATGACTACAATCCTTCAGCCTTTCCGTCTTTCAGCCTTCCAATCTCCCGAAGGTCATAGCGGTGGAAGCCCAAGCACAACACCATAACGATTATCTATCTAACATCGATTATGGCACGCCGTCGCTATCGCAGCGAGTTAACGATTAACAGGGGGAGGTTGAGAGAAGCGCAGATATCCAATCACTACGCCTCGTGGGCCAATGGCAGCCAAGCATCGACAGGGGATTGGGAGAGGCTCATGGGTTGGTATCGACTAAATAGGGCCCACAATCGTGCAACGACCATCGTCTTTCACGCGCCTAGAAAAAGAAGCTTAGGAGCTTGTTGTTACTCCCTCCCGCTCCGCCAAATTTGAGCCCATGACCCAACGGTCACATGGCTTAAACAGACCAAGAGCCAGTGGTAGACACGCGTGTTATGGCAAGGCATTGCCATTGACGAACGATGTCTCGGCAACCAGAACGGCCCCAAAGCGGCGTCACAGCGGCCACACACAGGCTACCAAGGCGAATGAGCCTCGCGGACACAACCTCGAACCAGTAAACAACTGCAGCTTGTCAACGTTGTTGAGCAGACGCAGACCAAGGGTCAACGCCATGTCACTCGTGACCTGTGTTTGATCAGATCGTGGGTGCGTCCATTCCTGGATATGAAGTTGATCAAGATGGCGATTTTGGAGCAACGAGACTCAATAGCATCGACTGATTGGCTATGCCATGGCGTTTAAACAGGCAAAGAAGCAATGAACCCAGTACGGACAAGCGCGTGAGTGGCCGAGTGCTGTCACAGTCGATAACGGAGAAGGGGTTCAACATGGCCAGCCCGATTACCACCTATCTCCATTATCTGGATGTCGATGTGGGCGAATCGCTGCCTCACAGGCCACTTCGCCGTCTGGCAAAGGAAAGCTTTGGAAAACAGCCTTGATCTGATCGTCCAAAGGAAGCAGTGAACAAAGGTTGACAGTTCGTTTCTGAAAGCCGATACGAATATCATGTCGATCCGAAGCCCACATGGGTGGTGACTCCACATGGGAAATCCAGATTCTGCTGGGCCTTGACAGGAGATTCGATGTACGCGGATCTGTACAAGACAATCTACACTTCGCGGACATGGACACGTTGGTCAGCTCCACGTCATCTGGTCCAAACACCCGTGTGATTTTCTTGAAGTTGGAGGTTGAGACTTGGTTCTAGTAAGGGCCTGACAATCCCGGCTTGGATCTCTGTTCGCGCATCTTTTGGGCATGGCTTGGGGGACCCTGCGTAACACATCTCGAATCATGGGCCTTTACTTGTCTGTGAGTGGTCGAACTGAGCAGTATCCGGCTTTTCTCGAGGAAGAGAGGTACAGAAGTTCAAGGGTCCTCCAGCCACACTTTGTTGATCCTCCACCGCTCACCAAGCATCAGAGGTCTATTACTTGGTACTTTGGCCTTTAACGCTGGCATTTTTTCGGTGGCACACTTCACATACTGTGCGGAGCGAGATTGGCTTGGCCATGAGACGGGCATAGTTCTGTTGACTACGGCGGAAGCAGGTTGGATCATGGGTTAGGAACCACCCATCCCACCGCCCTGCTTGGTTATCGCCAAGCCAGGCTGGGAGCTCAAAGCTACATGACTGCCGTGTGCATGGAGCATGAGCTGGGAGGTAACCGTACCCCCGCGTGGTTAGTGTGAATCCGCATGAAGTACCTTGGTGGTGAGGGTTTCTTGGGTTGGCTGTTGTCTCCTCTAGTGTTGGACCCTTGAATGCTCGCTTTGCCGAGAACTCGACGTCGCCTCCCCGTTCTCGACTTCTCCTTTCCTCACTACTATTGGCTTCCTCATATCCGTAATATCTCACTCATTGGGGGTCTTGTGTTGTCTGACGTCGTCAAACTCAGCCTTGTAGGTGCAAGCACCGCCCCCGAGCTGCACTGCTCCCAGATTTCCTCATCTACTCCCTTGTTCTTTCCACTTCTTCCTCTTCCTCCCACCTCAGGACTTCCTCTTGTTGTTCTGTGAAAGGCTTTGAGAGCCGGTCCTCCTTTCCCTTCCCTTCTCCTCGTTGTCGTGAAGACACAAGCTGCCTCTTGGCAGTTGGAGCCTTTTCGGCGCTCCCGTCTTCAACCTCTCCCGTCGAGCGCGCGCCTGCGCTCTTATCTCGAAAATGTCTCTTTTCACTTGGTGCGCTCAACGCGCCGGTGGTCTGAGTATGATCGTTTTGATTGCTCTCTGCTACTGGGTCATATCGCACGAGTCGACCACTGAACAACATCGATACAAGTATGAGCAACCCAACAACCAGGGCACGTATTACTCGTCCACTTCTACAACTGGTGCGGGTATTTGGACCTATATCTTCTCATACTACTGCCTCCTTATCCATGTTCTGGTCTGCGTCTTTCCTCTCCGCGCGTGCTGGACTGTCTGGACCCTCACTCAATCGTTGAAGCGCGCGGCGCAGAGCCATTCGCTCCTTGACTTGAAGAAGCTCGCCTCGCGCCGCGACTCATACACGTCAGTATCGAGCTCAGAGACCCTCATCTCTAGTCACAATGGCGGGTGCTCCTCGACCACTAGCGAGGCCGGGGATATTGACCCTGAGCTTTATACAGACGGCGTGTCTGGGGCCGGCGACACTGTTATCCACGCTATCGTCATTCCCAACTACAAGGAAGAGCACGACACTCTCAAAGAGACGCTTGAGGTTTTGGCTTGTCACCCTCAGGCGCAAGATTCGTATGATGTAAGTTTTCTCCTTTGCCACTGTCAGCTCCATCGATAGCCACCATGGCTCCTCTACGTCCTATAGCAGCTAACCCTTCATTTTCTCAGGTATATCTCGGAATGGAGCAGCGCGAGGCCAATGCCGAAACCAAGGCCTTGGGTCTGATTCAGGAGTTTGCCAAAAAGTTCCGGTCAATCGACTTTACGCTTCACCCATTCGACATCCCTGGTGAGGCAGCAGGAAAGGGTAGCAACATTGGTTGGGCCGCGCGCAAACTAAGCGAAAAGTACACAATGGGAGTAAGGAGAAACGTGATTATCACAGGAATCGATGGTGAGGTCCTCCTCGTAAAGCCCCTTTGCCTGAGGAAACCCTCGCTAACTTGGGTTGTGCGTTCAGCCGATAGCCACCTCTCCTCCAGCTACTTTACAATTCTCGCCAACATGCACATGTCCTACCCCGAGACTGCGTTGACGACAGTGTATTCGGCTCCTGTCATTTTCGACCGCAACGCACACGCGGTTCCCGCCCTCGTCCGCGTGGCTGATATCCTCTGGTGCGCTGCGGGCATGTCAGGCCTCTACCCTGGCTCCACGATCTCCCCTCCCACATCGGTCTATTCCCTCCCGCTGGATCTGGTTGATCGTGTGGGTGGGTGGGATTGTGGTAGCGAGGCCATCGGTGAAGATCTTCACATGTATATCAAGTGTTTCTTCACCCTCAACGGCAACTTGACTAGCCGAGTCATCCACAGTCCCGTCAGTCAGAGCAACGTCACTGGTGGAGGTAGCACCTTGGGCGACATTCGAGCCCGGTACAAGCAGGCCCTCCGTCACATGTGGGGAGCTCTCGACACAGGCTTTGCCCTTCGCAGGCTAGTTGAGATGTGGCAGGACCGAAAGCAGACTTCTCGAACATATCAGCCCCTTCACTGCACTTCCGCCGATGCCAACAGCCTCGCCATCCATGAGAGCCAGGTTGGAAGTGAGGGCAATGGCCAGCCATGTGAGAACGGCATCTTCTCGGACATCACCAAGGACACGATTAAGGAACCGCACTGGGAACACGTCTTTTACATGATGCATCGGCTTTTTGAAGCGCATTTCCTCCCTGTTCACATGGCCGTCTTGGTACTGGCCTCGACTATTTATGTCAAGCTTACAGAGGGCAATGAGGATCCCCATGACCTTGCGTGGATTTTCAGCTGGTGCAATGTGATCCGCATTTTTGGCTTCTTCCAAATCAGCATCTACGTCTTCCTGTATGAGAGCTTCCACCGGGTCGGAGTGGCAAGCCGCGAGAGGGAGATGGTCAAGGCAGGGTTGGCCGGGGAGATGGATTTCTCTCGGCGGTCTCTTGGAAAGAATTGGGTTGACTATCTTGTTATTCCCGTTGTTGCTCCTCTGTACGGCACCATCCCCAGTGCCCAGGCCCTAATCTACCAGCTGTGGGCTCAAGACTTGGTCTACACCGTGAGCAAGAAGGCAACACGACGACAAATACCGATTGTAAGGGTGGACGAAATGGCTTAGACGATGCGGCGAGCAGTATCAACTAATGAGGAGGACCCGGATGCTGCATGGAGACATGCGATGGCTGTGTGAGATGGGCAAGAATGAGTGGCGCGAAAACAGGGGTACCTGGATCGTATAGCATAATGACTCAGTTATTTGTGTGGGTAGACTTGATACAGGCATGATTCGGAGTTGATGATCTCTTTATGAGAGGCCCATTCAGAGTTCAAGGTACAGAATGGGTATAGACATTCTAGGGCGTTAGATGGCCTCTTGGTTTCGAGGCGAAAGAAGTATGGGTGGACTAATGAATGGTACACCAACTTGTTTATTACCCTGTGCCTAGATAGCTATTCTGAATGAACACGCCTAGGTAGTGACTATTGCTTCAATGACGACGTAGTGATACATAAAGTGTGTCTCATGAAGGTGGAGCATCGGAGGTTGCTCAAGGTGAGTGGAGCTTCCATTGTCGGCGCCAACTGAACAAGCTCCGTAGTGCTTCGGATGTTAAGCCAAGTCAACCAATCACAGCAACGCCAAGAGACGAATTCAGCACTTGAATAGTCGAGACTTGCAACCAGTTCAGCCTCTACTTGCCGACTTGATTCCAGGACGGAGCGGATCGGAGCATAAGAGGTCAGAATACGCGTCAGTATTTCGAATCAAGGAGTCCGAGTATATGTATATAATGCAATAATCTGGTTCTGTGTCCTGCTGTTGAAATTATCAACTCTTACTGTCCCCTTGCGACTTGTCAAACAAAGAAACGTGGAGAAATATCAACTACAGCCATGACATCCAAACAGCTACGAATTGGCGTCTTCATCCCTACAGGAGCGCAGTTCCTCGACGTGGCAACTGTCGATGTGCTCGCCTCCATGTCCAAGGAGTACCTCGGTGGGCTTCCCATGCTCCCCGCGCACATTGCCGAACTAGCACCAAGCACCAAGATCACCTACATCACATCACCCGAGCTCTTTCCGGATGTGCCCCTCACGGCAGACCTGTCGATCCGGGCGACGCACACCTTTGAGGACGAGGCCGTGGCGCCGGGCAAGCTGGACATTGTCGTGGTGCCCGGGCCGGACCCGAGGGCCACGTTTGAGGAGGGTGCGGCCAAGTGGCTGAGGGACCAGTTCCACGCCAAGGGTGTAGATGTCTTAAGTGTCTGCTCGGGCGTATTCCTCTGCGGCGCGGCGGGCATCTTGGACGGCAAGACTGTAAGCGGACCGAGGGGGTTGCAGGATGAGCTGGTCAAGAGACATCCGGGGGTGAAGCTGGTGGGAGAAAAGTACCGATGGGTTCAAGACGGCAACCTATGGTCAAGTGGTAAGTCTTTTCAGTAACTCGGTCTACATTATGGCTGGCTGCTGATTCAACATCTCATCTCAGGCGGCGTGACAAACGGCAACGACCTCATGGCTGCGTACGCCCGTGCGAGCACCAAGCACTGGCCTGGCCCAGTAGCCGAGATGGGCGCCATGTTAACCGATGTGGGTGACCGATCGCAGATCTATGGCGAGGGACAGAGCAGGTTCGTGCTGGGAGTGGCTTGGCAGATTGTCAAGGCGTGGTTCATGAGCTTGGGGAAGGGCAAGGCGAAGGCGAGCTAGATGGCAGGACAGGCAGGACAGGTAGGACAGTGTTTGAGAAGGGTAACTCGGGACGTGGTAATTAGTGAGTTTCTTTAATGCCATGGTTGCATTTCACAACCTAGGTTCCCAATGGATAGATACCTAGGTAGATATCAGTGGATGAGTTGACTCCATCAGCAGCTCACCATGTCCATCTCCAGGCTTAGAAAGACATCGGCGGCTCCGAGAATCCATTGATGGACTCGGTAGCAGGCCACAATGGGCTAAGCAGTACGTACTCGGGTAACAACTGACCGTCTTTTGGGTTCGTCTGTTCCATTCGCAGTGGAAACTTGCAGCGGGAAAATCTGCACTCCAGCGGAGACCATCTGGTTGCTGAGACAGCGACCGCCCCGGCGCGATAAGGCCCTTATCGCGGCCTCTGATTGGTGCCTTGTGTTTTGCGCGGTGGGGTTGCCTGCTCGTCTCCAGAAAAAAATTTCGAGCTCTCTTGCAGCTGCTTCTCGACTTCTTCTTCGTCCGCCCGTCGTGAACAAGAACCTCTTCTTCAACAACTTCCATCTCACCACCCTTCTTCCCTCTCCTGCTTCCCTACGAGGTTCATCCCTTCGTTCACGATTTCTCCATCCACTGTGCTCTTTTCATCACCGTACTCCTAATATCCCACCCACATTCAAGATGTCTGCTGTTCCGGGTCCCGTCTATGGCCTCGAGGTCCCGCCTGGCGAGATCTTGATTCCTGCCGCCATGGAGTTCCCTGCCTCCGTGAGTCGCCGTCCTACATCTGGCGATGTTGCCAGTGCCATTCGATGCGATGCGCTGGCTTGTTTTGGCCTGTCGCGACGCTTGCGACAGCCTCGCTTCGCCCTTTGCAGCTTGACATGCTAACCGTGAAAAAATGCAGTTCCGCATCACAATGGCTGCCGTGGATCCCACCCAGGAGCCCGAGGCTGATGGTGAGGGCAACGTTCCCGCCGTCCCTCGCTCGACCCTCCGACTCGTCAAGCGAGCCTTCCCCGGTCTCGAGGACGACGACGACGACGATGAGGTTGATGACGAGTACCTGAAGGCCCTCCTCGCCGGAGACGACGATGAGTCTGATTCCGACGAAGAGGCCAACGGCGGCCCTAGCGACCCCGCCAAGTCCAAGAAGCAGAAGCAGGCCGAGGCCATCAAGAAGCTCATTGAGTCTGCCCAGGCCGAGTCTGACGAGGACGAAGAGATGGAGGATGCCAAGCCCAAGAGCAAGGGTAAGGGTAAGGGCAAGGCCGTCGAGGAGGACTCTGATGAGGACGATGAGGACGACGACAGCGATCTCGACAGTGAAGGCGCTGACCTTGAGAACTTTGTCATCTGCACTCTTGACACTGAGAGAGTAAGTCGATTGTGTCCGGTACTCCCTTGAACACAGCCAGCTAACACTTAACCTCTAGAACTACCAGCAGCCTCTTGACATCACCGTCAACCACGGCGAGAAGGTCTTCTTCGTCGTTACTGGTACCCACACTGTTTACCTCACCGGTAACTACATCATGGATGACGATGATGACGAGGATGATGAGGATGAGGACGACTACGACTTTGACCCCGAGGAGCTCGACTACGAGCTTGGTGGCGAGGACAGCGATGAGAGCGACGAGCTCGATGGCCTCGAGGACCCCCGCATCCAGGAGGTCGACTCTGATGAGGAGGAGGCTCCCAAGCTGGTTCCCGTCAAGAAGGGCAAGAACAAGCGCGCCGCCGAGGAGGCTGCCGAGGGCCTTGATGAGCTTATGGCCAAGGATGATGCCAAGCTCTCCAAGAAGCAACAGAAGAAGCTCAAGAACAACAAGGGCGAGGCTGTTGCCGCTGAGGACAAGAAGGACGCCAAGAAGGTTCAGTTCGCCAAGAACCTCGAGCAGGGCCCTACCGGCTCGACTGAGAAGGCCAAGCAGGCCAAGGCCACCCCCAGTGTCAAGGTTGTCCAGGGCGTCACCGTCGACGACCGAACCATTGGTAACGGGCGCTCTGTCAAGAACGGCGACACCGTTGGTGTTCGATACATTGGCAAGCTCCAAAACGGCAAGCAGTTCGATGGTGAGTGTCGGATCGATTCGTGATCAGGACGTCATAGACTAACACATCGGTAGCCAACAAGAAGGGCAAGCCTTTCTCCTTCAAGGTGGGCAAGGGCCAGGTCATCAAGGGCTGGGACATTGGTGTCGTCGGCATGGCCATTGGCGGTGAGCGCCGCTTGACCATTCCCGCCCACCTTGCCTACGGCTCCCGCGGCCTTCCTGGCATCCCTGCCAACAGCACATTGACCTTTGATGTCAAGCTCCTCGAGATTAAGTGAGCACGCGGATAGATGCCCAAGGCAAGATCCAGCGTCCGCTCGCCACGGGCCGCATGTATTAATACCCCTTCTGTGGCCCGGCGCCGAGTCTTGCGAGGAGTTGATGGCTACGGATTTGGCCGTGTTTCGTGGGATTCCCAAGTTCCCATCTGCTGCTCGCCCAACGCCATGTTGCATGCTATGATGAGGAGCCCTAGACCTATGCCTTCTGCGAAGAGCCGGTGTTTGTATAGAAGAACACACGGGGAGCAGCATCGGTGGCAAGCAGGGATGATGGGGTGAGGACCTGCATTGCATGGAATTGGCGTATGGCAAGAAAAGGGATATTTTTGCGTTTGTTGCCCACAAGATGGTTTGGTAGTCTTGTGGTTTTCTAGCTAAAACGGACGGTTCGAGGGTTGGTTGTAAGGTTGTGCAAATACAGAATCTGATTTCTTTCTCTCTTATCTACCTCCACCCACTGGTCCTTCCCAAGTGTTAGCCGCGAGTAATGGCCTATCCATGTGTCTTGGCCCTTCCCATCTTGGTTTTGGTGTCCCTCCGTTCAGTGCTGCATGGCCTTCACTGCACCTTCCAGTTTCCTCTAGTGCGTGGTGGTTCATACCTACCTCAGGAAGGCACCGCCTTGCAGCATCTTCAACCCCCGTTGTCCAACTCACTTCAACCGTTTCCCTCCACACACACCATTAACTTCAACAGTTTCGCACAATCAGCCTAAGCTCGCGGCCAGGCTTTTGTCTCTCTCTCTTTACTAGATAACCACCCCATCTTTCTTTTTACAAGCAGCCCAATAATTAATCCAGCATTTATGCAACACGACTTTCAACATCGGCTACCCTGCATCACCATGGGCCCAACTCTGGTCGAGAAAACAAGTCATCAACTACTACACTTTTCTTCTGGTGAATCTGGGAACTCTCCTGGACTATCTCCTCTCGGGTCCGTCTGGAATGGAGAAGAGGACGGAGACGGGAAACATGTCATGGGCCTGCGTCGTACCGGCTCCAAAGTATGGAAAGACATTCGAGGGGTCATCAGAGCGATCGGGAGAAGCAGCCGCAGTGGTAGGGAGATCCAGCATTTGTTACCTCACGATATGATACTCATATAACCTACACAGGTCTCGAAGCTTCTGCAGACTCCAATACAGCTCCCCTGCACTCGACTAAAACATCCATCCTGGCCCAAGATGTTGTCCCACACAACGCTGAGGAATCTAACCGCACCCCCAAAAGCACAGGCGCCAAGGACCTCATTCGAAAGCTTAGGCTCAACCCTGCGGCCTTGGACTCCAATTCGACTCTCGTACAGCGAAGCCCTTTGAAGAGGGCACGGAGCTCGCTTCTGGTCTTGCACAGCGCCCACTCGAGTGACCTGGACACTCCACGTTCGTCTGGAGCAAGTGACAAGGTATCAGCTGCGGGCGATGATTCAACAAGAAAGACGTCGATCGATTCCCGTTCCTCACAATGGAATAAGGAAACTGCGATTAGACGGCATAGACGAAACCCGTGGACTCGGTCAAGTCCAGAAGGCCGCGCTCTCAGCACCATTCCCGAGGCTGGTGTTGTACAGGCTCGGCCTACCATTGCAACTGTCGAGAGAGCTTCTGCTGCCAAAATATTCCTCGAGACATACTTCAATGAGCTTCTTTACAAGCCCGATACTCGTGCTCTGAGGCGGCAATGTTTGGAATCTCAGTTGTGTCACTGTCTCTACCTGACCCCTGATCAGAAAGAGGTTATTCGAGCGTCCAACGACTGCCAGGAGACGTGGCACCTGAGGGAGCTACGGGTGATGAAGTCCAAAGCGATTTCACCAGCTGGCAAAAAAGATGGTAACCTGTCTCCCGACAACTACGAGCCCCTGCAGATTTTGGGCAAGGGAAGCTTTGGAGTTGTGAGATTGGTACGCGAGATGCCTGCCCCCGGGCATGCTTTCCCTGGGCAAGTCTATGCCATGAAGGTTATCCGAAAATCAGAAATGCTACGAAACAGCCAAGAAGGTCATCTGAGGGCCGAAAGAGACTTTTTGGTTGCCTCCGAGGGCTCACAATGGTCAGTGGCCGGTAAACCTCTGTTGACAGTGACTGGCTAACATATACCTTGGCAGGGCTGTTCCATTGATAGCTAGTTTTCAAGACGCTGCCAACCTTTATTTGGTCATGGAGTACATGCCAGGCGGTGACTTTCTGGGACTACTCATCCGTCAGAATATCCTCCGGGAGCATGTTGCGCAGTTCTACATCGCCGAGATGATCCTTGCTGTGGAGGAGGCTCATCGCCTCAACTTCATCCATCGGGATATCAAGCCCGACAACTTTCTGATATCTGCGTCTAGTCACCTGAAGATATCCGATTTTGGACTTGCGTTCGATGACCACTGGTCCCATGATGCTGCGTACTACAACAGTCATCGATATTCTCTCGTTCGAAGATTGGGAATTAATATCAACGGAGACGAGGCTGACCAGAAGAGCAGTAAAGACATCCTGAAGCAGTTTGAATGGTACCAGTCCCTTGTGTCAGGACTTGACAGGCATGGAAAGTATCCCCTGGCAAAGGATGAGGACCTGCAGAGCCTCATCGGTTGGAGAAACCGACATGGCAACCGCACTGCGGCGAGGTCGGTTGTCGGGACGAGCCAATACATGGCTCCAGAGGTTGTTCTTGGCCAGCAGTACGACGGGAGATGTGACTAGTAGAGCATTGGCATCATCCTGTATGAATGCCTCTACGGGCAAACGCCCTTTTTGGCCGAGGAGGGGCGCAAGCAGACCAAGCAAAACATTGTGGTGAGTACACACAAACCTTGGGAAACTGACGCCAGAGTGAAACTGATAGAAAATAGGAATTCAAGAATCACTTCTCGTTTCCACACCGGCCTGCGGTTAGCGAAAAATGCAAAGATCTCATTTGCCGCTTGATACAAGAGAAGGAGTACCGACTGTGCTCGAGAAAGTATCAGCTGAGATATCGCGCCCCATTCGACGGCACTCGCTCTACAGAATATGTCGGACGTTATGTCTTTGCCAATGATGCAGAAGACATCAAGGCGCACAGGTGGTTCAGGAATATCCCATAGGATCGGTTGCAGTCTATGCCGCCCCCCTTTACTCCGCACCTACAGGGTGACGACGACGCCCACTACTTCGACGAGTCGGAGCCCTTCGAAGACTGGTCCGAGTCAATGCCCTCGGGCGTATTCCTAAACTCGGAGGACGTGAGAACCCTACTTTGTGGGTTCGAGACTCATGTTCAAGAGAAGGCGATGGAGCTTGTTAAGACACCGTTTGACGCTGCCAAGCTTCGCGGCATCGACCGCGATCTCGATGCCTCGAAAGAGCTGCAACCCAACGAAAAGCTTGCGCTGAAGCAGTTTGTGAGATTCTATGGCCACAAGGAGCGCAGACGGCCGCGAGACATGCTTCTCCGAGATAAGGATACCAGAAAGACAGTCATGAAGATCCGAAGAGAGACAGCCTTCATAGGGTACACTTGGCGAAGGATGAGGCCTGGAGGATATATCGCTCTGAGGCCGACAGGTTCAGGAAACGAGTTGGAACATTCATAGATTAGACCTCTTCTGGTCATGTAGAAGGGTCGGTCCCAGAGAGGGACCAGAGCGAGAATTGGACTTGGATAATCATTATTGGTATTATTATCATTAGATATTATCAAGCAAGCAAGCTTTGCCTTCCATGGTATTAGTTTACACCGCGTTTCATCCTACAATCCTTGCGTTCATGAATCCTGAACCATAAAGTCATTAACTGGGTAGCAATTCGATCAAAACATCGTTCCGTCATTGAGATGATTTAGGTCTTCGTCCCGGGCTATTCTGAGTCTCGGCTTCGGTCAGGGCAACGAGATCACCAGCTGCCACGGCCTTGGCATTGCGGATCTCCCATTCAAACTCCTTGAGGGCCCTGATCTCCCAGGAGAAGAATAGGAGGGAGAGCAGACCGTCGACCACACCAGCAGCCAAGCCCAAACTGCTGATGAGCATAAGGATGAAAGCGACGTAGTTTCCAGGGCTGAACCAGACGGCGATCAAGCAGGCGAGCCAGACAAGGAGGGCGACGAAAAAGTGAACACCTCGCCAGTAGCGCTGGCGGATCTCACGAGCATGGTACGACTGAATCATGGCCAAGACGTCGTCGTAACCAGACATGGGAAGAGAATCATGATCCGGGAAGCGGCCGTGATAGAGTTGGTCGTCGGGGTCAGGAGATCGACTGGCATCGGCAGAGTGAGTGCTGCTGGTTGGACTACTGGGAGCTAGGTATGCGCCAGTCTGGAGGGCAGCCGAGGGAGTTTCGACGCGAGGTCCAATCGGCCTTGAGATTGGGGAGGGAGTATGTCGAGTGAGGGTCGCCTGAACAGCAAAATGATCCGAGAGTGAGCAATGGAGCTCAGGATGACGCTCAGTCATGGAGACAATGGCAGACTTGATGATCCATCCTGGAGTCGTGGGTGGAGCATCAGGTTCGATGCCCGTCGAGGTAAATATGTAGTCCAGACGTTTGCCACGGGGATCGATAGCATCGGGCGACACATCGTAGGACTGCCCTGCCCTGAGACGGTTCTGCTGGTTCTTGGTCCACCGCCAGGTGTTGTAGACGGAATCACTAGTCGCGCCATTCTCAAGGAGGTTGAAGTCGGCAGTGGGAATCGGGCGGCGGCGAGCCTTCTCGGCAGGGTGGTGAGCAGGGCCAAGTGCGCTGTCAGGGTGGAGGACACGCCAGACGTCGCGTACAGGGGCATGTGAGGTGATAAGACGATGGGCGAGAGACAGGGGGAGCATGTTGAAGTCGCCCATGGCGACAACGAGATGACCGCGTTCAGCGGCGCCGCGAAGGAGCTTGGAGAGTTCCCATGCCTGAGCGGTACGGTGGCAGATGTAGGTGCTCTTGGGTTCGGGCTCGTAAGGGGCATGTGTCTAGGCGAGAGAGTCAGCTACTGAAAGAGCATAGCATGGAGGCCAGAGGCTAGAAACGCCAAAGCCTATATAAAAAGAGACTTACATGTGTATTGAAGACCTCAATAACGTCCTTTCTTCGAGGTCCATAGCGAATCTTGGCGCATGCGACACCTTTACCGACATACCAGTCTCCTCTCCAAAAGGCAGTCGGGCGACCGTTGAGGGGATACTTGAACATGGTACTCTCCTCGATAGGCCAGCGACTGAGGATAGCTAGACCGCCACCAAAGGCGCCGCTATGGTAGAACTTGCCATAGGGGAGGATCTGGCGAGTGTGTCGGCGGATCGCCTGGTAATCCTCCTGAGTCCAGCACTCCTGCAGAGCCACGATATGAGGGGCGGGGGCGAGAATGGCGAGTTGGCGACCGATCTCGTCGAGTCGAGGGGCGCGGAGGGTCGAGATGTGAAGGAGGCCCCAGCAGTTGAGAGTCAGGAGGTTGAGTTCGGTTGGGAGACCTTGAGGGTCCTCATCAGGGATGAAGGTCGCGGTAGGCGTCGTGACATTTTCGGTGGTGTCGCTCGAGATGACCATGACGATAAGTGGGATATAGCCGAGACAGATATTATGAAGACGTGTATTACTTGGAGGAGGGGAAAAAAAGGAAAATGAAAGTGAGAATCGCAATGACGCGACAACAAGACGTGGTCGATAAGAGAAGAGGGAAAGTGGGAGGACGGCGCGCGCCTCGGCTCGGCTGATAATGGACCGGCAGGATATTAGTTAATTACGATGTCGAGCCAGACAAAGATCTCATCCGTCACTAGCGGCAGGCGCTAACAAGCGTTGAAGGAGATGACGATAAGCCAAAACAAGGAGAAGGAAAAGAATGATACAAGATGATGGATGAAAAGGAGCGATAATTGATGATGTGTGGGGGAAGTTTGAAGCAAAAGGGATAATTTACTCTGTTTCACCCCCCTGCGTGCGACTTCCCTGGTTGGTTCTTTCCTTCGGTACTTGTTGTTTCGTACCTTTCATCTCAGGTCAGGTACGGCGGCCGGACAGGGCCCGGAGAGGAAAGCCCCATGCGAGTGGGGCCGACCATGCCGATAGTGGTGCAGCCAGCTCCGGAGGGTTAATATCGAAGCCCTTTTGTTCTGTTCTTGGCAGCTGTGCCGTGAGAAACAATTTCCCATCCTGCAAGGCTATATCTGCCTTGATACTGATGAGCTTGGATGAAACCACTGGCTGAAACATCACAGCTACACATGTCGTCCTTTATATCATATCCCGGGCCTTTGTAACATGATAGTTCACCCAATGATACGCTCAAAGTAACATTCCCATCCCAAGCTCCATGTGAACCAAACAGAGTTCCCGCCCAAGCTATCCTGTAGCTGAGCCACCTCTCTGTGAGAGCGGGGAACAAAGCTTCCACACACACCACTTGCCAGAAAATCTCCGGCTTTCCAACGCTCGCCATGCCATGCGACTTTCCCCCTCCCCTCTTGACACACCACCATCCGAGCATCACCTAGCTCGGGCATCATCGGCTCTCCTCATCCCGGAAGTTCGGGAACATTCTCGTAGAATCGTATTTGGGAGTCGACCACATGCAAGTCTCATGAGGGCATCCGTGGCAGCTCGTTTTTGCTTGGATTACACCTCTCACCGGTATCTACATATACAGCCTCGTATGCCTCGATGAAACATCTAGAACACACGTCCTTGTGATTCCCCAGCTGTTCAACCTACGTTGCTTGATCGGCGTGTCACGTCATCTTATACAGCTTGTCATCCATATCGAACCTACCTCCCCCCCAGTGCCAACTCAAGGCCTTACAACGCCATCATCTACAACTACCACGAACTAAGCTCTCCTGGTTAACCCACCATCGCATATCCATCATGGCCACCATCTTCGAGTCGTTTCTAATCAAGTTCAAGCCCGTCTTCGTAACCTCCCCGGACTCCCCTCCCGCCGCATTCTCTTCCGTCACCGACCAGCTCAAGGCCGTCCCGGGCGTCGAGTCCGTCCATCTCGGTCACCCGCTCGAGAAGCCCGACCATTGGGTCCTCGGCGTGCGCTGGGCCTCGCGCTCCGCACACGACGCCTTCATCTCGAGCTCGGCCGCCACCGAGTGGCACGCCTCGCTGCGCGCCCTGCTGGCCGAGCACCCCATCGTCAGCCCTGCCGCCGAGTACACGGGCGACGTCGGGGCTGCACTTGCTGCCCCCATCACCGAGTTCTGCACGTGCTGGGGCGCAGACGAGAGCTTCACCGAGAACAATATGAAGCCTTTTGCCGAGGCTTGCGATGCCGGGGGCCTATCTGGGTTCCATGGCTTGGCTTATGGCCAGTTTGTCCAGGCCGAGCATGAGAACCCTTCTGTCATTCCTGGCCTTGCTTCGAGATTGCTGCTAGGTTGGCATAGCAAGGAAGCCCATCTGCAGCACAAGAATGTTGGAAGTGGTAGGGAATAACATGCTTTTTGGCTGAGCATCACTGCTAATCTTGCTTGGTTCAGTTATTGACGACAACGTATACTACCTCCTTGCTCGGAACAAGAGTATAGAGATGGTGAGACCTCCACTTTTGCCCATATCATCAACACGACTGACGCACATACCATTTAGTACCATGTTCCCCTTCATATAATCTAGTTCTCGAGATAGACATGCTCGGGGAGGCTGCTGGGCGTCACTCTCTGCTTTGATACCATGTATGATTTGCATTATATCAACCACTGAAACAGAAGCAATGAGATGAGATCGGACCAACCTGGGTATGCGTCACCAAAGGCCTTTCCTTTTGCACCAGTGAATTAATAAAGAGTTAACTCGAGTCAATGCGCCGTAAAAAGCAGATACCTCGGGAGCCGTCAGTTATTACAGATATGCTCCCGCTCCCCTACCAAACATCCCGATCTTGCTTGTTTGTTCGTCGTCCCGATGAAATGCGAACCCATCCTTTGACACCATTTCTATGCCATTCCACCCGCCCTAGACCGCCCTGCTGCTGCTGATTGTTGCTTTGAAGCCTGGACTCAAGCACAATGCTATGCTATGCTTGCCGTGTGCGTATCGATCGTCATCCGTACGTCGTCCGTTGCGGGTATTCGATCTGGCCTTTCTGTACTCGAACCCGCTCCAAACCAACTCCCCCAGCTTAGAATGTGAAAACATGCTTCATCCACCTTTTAACGTCTTTGCTCCCTCAAATATACCGAAATCATTGTCGTCCGCAGTTCGCCCCGTAGTGGAATGTCTGTCGTATTCGCGTAAGGAAGGGTTAGATACGGTGTTTCTCGGATTCTATTCAAGGTCGCACACGTTAGAAGCTTAGTTGTTGCCAGTTCTGTTTTGAACCTCACCAAGTCGAGAGTAGAGCATGTAAAGAGCCATGCGGTTGCATTCCTCCGTTCCGGTGATTGTCACAAGTCGCTCGTTGCTGTTGTCCTGCGGTTCGTTAATCTTGATCACGCTGTTGCTCATCTGCCGAATCTCATTGATCTTCTGTCCGCCTTTGCCAATGATGGCGCCAACCATGTCGTTGGGGATGTAGATCTGCTGAGTGATGGGGCCGCCGGGTATCGCGCCACCCATCGGTTGAGCCTGAGGAGCACCGCCGTGAGCCTGCGGGCCTGTGTGCGGAGGCATGTGCGGCTGAACGTGAGGGGCAGCTCCGTAGGCACCACCTCCTTGCGCACCACTGTAGTGCATAGGCATGGCTGGGTTGGCCTGGGCCGCGGCATGAGGAAACTGCTGAGGGTAGGGCGCAGGAGGCATGTGGTGCGAGCGACGGTCGTTGTGGCGGGCATAGTTCTCGCCTCGTCCGTAGTGGCCCGAAGCCGGCTGAGGACAGTACGGCACAACCTGCATACCTCCAGGGATGGAGCCGGCAGGGGCACCACTTCGGGTGGCATATGCAGACGCAGCAGGGCCGCCGAATCTGTCATTGAGCTGCTCTAGAAGGGTGCTACCCACGTAGTAAGTCGCAATGTGAACAGCATCGGCAACGCCCATAACCACCAGAGATCGCTCGCTCGACATGGGGAGGCAGGCATCCGAAGCGTTCAAGCGGGCCCCAGAGGCCTCCTGAATCTCGCGGATACGAGCACCACCCTTACCGATGATGGAACCGATCAGGATGTGCGGAATCAGCAGGCGCAGAGGATACGTCTTGGAGGACGAGGTTGATGATTCATTCAGCGGCTCGTTGTTCAGGGTTCGAATGATCAGACCGAATGCCTTGAATCATGTTAGCTACAAGTTCGCGATAGAAACACGGACTAGTCCTACCTTGGCTACAGCGTCCACTATTCCGCTGACAGTGAGGATTCGCTCGACGGCACCCTTCTGATAGTCGCTGACGGTGCATCTGGCGTTGGAGAGCTTCCTAATGTTGGAAACGTTCTCGCCTCCCTTTCCAATTACGGTAGCTGCCTCCGGGCTAGAGATGACAGCACGGATATGGATCCAGGTTGTCTCATCGAGTGCGGTAGCAGAGGTGACAGCGTTGGAGGAAGCGGCGACGGCAGTAGCGGCAGCCGTCTTGGTGTCGGATCCTTGATCCGCAGCAGCGTCGTCGTCCGGCTCGGATTTGGCGGTACCGTTCACCTTGTCATCGCCGTGGCGGTCCTCAGCGGCGATGTCAGCGGGAGCTTCAGGGACCTCGGCGTCGTCGTCGTGCTTGATCTTGTCGAGAGCTGGTCGCTTGGCATCAGGCTGGTCGCCAGCGCGCGAAGGCGAAGAGGCCTCCTCCAGAGGGCGCTTGGCCGATTGGGTGGGTTGAGATGGCGAGGTAGACATTCTTGCTTGGATGTAAACGATGATTCACAGACGTACTCTTCCCGGGTACAGTCGAAAGTACGAAACTTTTTGTTTATTGCTGATCTTGCTTGTCTTATATACACTCAGGGGTTTTCGAAGGAAAACGTGCTGGTGTAGTGACTTCGATGGGATGGCGACTCGGTGAAGTATTCGTGAAGTGACTGGTGTCGCGCTGGAACGGAGCGTACGGGCTGGATGGAAGGAGAAGGGATTCGAGAAGTCGGGCTCAGGTCAGGGCGCGATCCAGAACTCTTGCAGCGGGCGTCGAATTGGGGCCCGGGAAGATCTCCTAGACGGTGGGCGGGAAGGAGGAAGGGCGGAGACAGATGGATGATGGTTTGTGTTTGATTGAAATGTTGAATGGTTGTGAGGAGGAGGTGAAGCGATCGATGCTGGGACGGACTTCTGAAAAGCAGAAAGGAAGAAGCACAGTGCTCAGCTCAAACCTATTGACCGCGTGCTCGATCGACCTGTCGCAGCGCCTCGATGGGATTGGATCCTGAGCCAATGCGGGCTAGAGGAAGGAATATCGCGTCGCGAACCGTCGGAAGCAATGCGATGCGATGCGATGCGAACGAGAATGGAAGCGCAGCGAGATGAGCAGGGTCGTTGGATCGATGACTCTCCCTCTGGGGGTGCGCGAGGTTTTGCCTGTGTCGCAAGGGAACGAAACGAAGGCGCCAAGGCTGGGAGGAGCGATGATCAATCCAAGGGAGGAAAAGAGACAAGAAGAAATAAAAAACAAGGGGCGCTCAGAGACGATTACTGATAATCGCTCAAGAGGCAGAAGATGAGAAACCTCACGGGGGTTGGTTGAACAGAAAGGGAAGGGAGAGATGACACGAGGTCAAGCGATCGATGGATGGGGTTGGGGCGAGAGGAGAGTTTGGGAGAAGGCGGGAGAAGCAGCAGCTGAAACCAAATCGCTCTCGTCGAATCCGCGGACGGGGAACGCTGGCCTAGGGTCACGTGAGACCCACCATAGTCGGTGATGAGAGCTGGAGAGCTTGGGCCCCCAAGCAAGCCACGCCAGGCACAGTGCGGGGATTTCCGAGAGCTGCTTGTGTTGGTGAATTTAGGTTGATAATTCCGCAAAAAATAGGTATAGACAGCTGGAATTTCCATTTACTCATTTAAATTTATCCTGTGTATCCTTCCAGTTCACTCTTTCTCTGGTTCTTCCTGTCAAAGCTGGTCAAGTTTGCAGAAGGCAGGCAAACATTGTCTCACCTCCACAGCCCGGCTACACACCACGACGCCCTAAACTCCGGGGAGCTAGGAAGGCTGCCGTGATTTTCAGAACCACCGAGACCGTCGTTTCAACGCATTTTGTCCTGTAGGCTCATTGTATGTAAGCAACACTAGGCAATGAATGGCGTGACGCCAGAAGGAAACCAAATTAACAAACCTCTTGTGATTGATGGGATTTCAGTGCAGCCACTATATGTGCTTGCTTCGTTCGTATCAGCTCCATTGCATCCCGTGGTTTCAGAGGCACCTAGATTGCTTGTCTGGCCACTGACCGTGTAGCGCACGGTACCTGCAAACCACACCTCACCCACAGCGCCTTTGCGACGCGCGCAAAAACGAGTATCGCATAAACACACACCGGGCACCATCCAATCTGCCTCCTTTAAGCGGTGTGTCCGCTTGACTCTCAAGAGAGTCAGCCCTTCACGTGAGACCGTCTTGATACCATTCACGAGCACCTCACACGCGCATTCCCATCTGTCGGGCCCCCAACTCGCATGATTTGAGGCGCATCCTCCTCGGGCCGCGAAATTCTCGGCCACATCGTTCTGGACCGCCCTGTTGCAGCATCTGGCTGCTAACTAGAAGTGTAAAAATAGCTCTGGTGGAGCTCCCGGTCCCTCCTTCACCCTCCAGAAAGCATGGATGAGAGATCGCAGCGCGCCGAGGCCCAGGCGTATACGGCCAGTCTCGACCAGACTCTCAAAGAGCTTCAGCAAAAAGTTCGCGAGCATGAGAATGACTTGGAAAGGGTATGGGACTCCCGTTGCTTGCAGTAGCCCTCATCAATATCTAACCAACAAATAGCTCCGCTCGGCCCAGCATGTGCTCCCTCAGTCGGTAGCGGGACAGGCGAGGGTCATCCAGACGGCCCTCAAGGAGGTGACGGATTCCGACCCCTTCCTACCTTCTCCAGGATCTCTGCTCCCAGCGTTGCTGGCTCTGCGCAAGACTCACCAGACTATCCAAGAAAGCAATGCGTATCTCGCCTCGCAGCGCGCAAGCCACGAGCAGCTGTCGCGCCAGCTCGAAGCCGATCAAGCGCGTCTCAAGGATCAGAACCTGCTCGGCGAAGCTCTGAGCGCAAGAATCCAGTCTCTACGCGACGAGTTGGACGCCAACACCAATGTCACACCGGAAGAAGGGGCAAGAGAGCGCCTGCAGGAGCTCCGGAGCAAGAAAAAGACCTACGATAGGGAGACTTCGAAGCTCATGAAGGTGCTCCTCAAGTTCATCGACAACCAGCTGGCGCCTATGCTCGCGGCAGAAGAGCTGGGTGGCCCCGTCGTTGGTGACCTCATGGATATTGACAGCGAGGATCTGGCGGCAGGCTTCAACGCACAGGGGAAGCTCAAGAAAGCCAAGGAAGGGACCGGCCAGGACGATAAGCGGCAGCGCAGGATTGACGAGATCTGGGGTCAGGCCGGTAACGAGGCTGGGGGACGCCAGGACGAGGTCACAGGGGCGGCCGCCGAGATGAGGCAGCTGACTGAGGAGCTTCTCAATACGCTCGCCGAGGCCAACGGCGACAATTCTGCATCGTATGTGCGGTTGCCGCGCGAGTCAGCGGCAGCGCGGTTCCTGGTGAGGTCCAAGGTTGCTCAGTTTCACCCTCGAGATGCGACGAGGCTCAGACTGGTTGACTTTGGGCGAGATTTGGAGGCATAGTCATCCATGGGCCATATATCATATATCATAGAAGATAGTTTTCAACACAATGCTTGTGTCAAACCACGTGCCGTATGATATATACTACCACAAACAACAATCATATTGCCTGATTTCTCACCCTGATGGCATTGAATTCTTCCTATTCATCCCATCTATCGCTTCCATGATGTTGGTTGCCAAAGAAGTAACCACTTTAACCCCTGAGCCCTCTCATTGGTCAATTGGCCCAACGCGTGGCCCGCGTCGCGTCTCCCTCCCAACCAAGATAGGTCCCTCCCTAATACCTAGTCAAGCTCCCCCTGTCAAGGTCAACCTCTATAATCAATCCTTCTTCTACACTTGTCAACCTTTTCTTCTCCCCTTTGACAATCATGACTGCCGACGCCGCCAACCCTACTACCATCTCCTCCCCTCCCGCCAAACGAGTAAAGACCGCCGCCACAATGGAGGCCCCTCCCGCCCTGCAGATCAAGAAGCTCTCGGACAAGGGCCGACTGCCTACTCGCGGCAGCGCCTTTGCTGCTGGCTACGACATCTACGCTGCGCGCGACACGACAATCCCTGCGCGGGGAAAGGCTCTTGTCGACACCGACATTAGCATGGCCGTGCCCGCTGGCACTTGTGAGTAGCTCTATTTACAGAGTGCGGTTCGGTTCTATGTAGATTGCTAACCAGACCGAATCCAACAGACGGTCGCATTGCTCCCCGATCTGGCCTCGCCTCCAAGCACTTCATCGACACGGGCGCTGGCGTCATTGATGCTGACTACAGAGGCCAGGTCAAGGTTCTTCTCTTCAACCACAGCGAGTCCGACTTTGAGGTCAAGGAGGGCGACCGTATCGCCCAGCTCGTCCTCGAGCGTATCTACACCCCCGAGGTTGTCGAGGTCCAGGAGCTCGAGGAGAGCGTCCGCGGCGCTGGCGGCTTTGGAAGCACCGGTTAGAAAAAAGACAACAAGGCTTTCTTTGGTTGCTGGTTCCGGCATGAATTATGAAAAGTCAAGGGATATCACGGCACTAGACTTGGCTGGTGGGGATATGGATGAGGATACCAAGGGGATATTCACAGATAGACTCAGAAATAACGAGTATGCGCTCTTCTTTAAAACACGTCTATGCATCTTGTTCTATATCCAATTTCTATATCCCGACCTTTCTATATCGCCTTGGCACGGTATTCTGTCGACGGCGAGCGTAAGCAGTCCAGATTTCTCACAAGCTGCAGCTCAGCAGCCTTGCTCTTGACCAGATGGACCTTTGTGTCGTTGGCGCGGTCCTGGGGCCTCATCTCGGTAAGGGTGCGATCGACGACGCCGCGCATGCCCTCGCACGTCTTGGATAGCACCTCGTGCATGCTAGCCAGGACCTTCTCGGCGGCGCGGGCAAGGGGCAGCTCGACAGCCGAGACCGAGTCGTCGCTGAGCCAGCTAGTTGTGTGACGGAGGCTGTCGTTGGCGTTGTAGACGGCCTCACGCATGCGGATCACCATGAGAGCGCCAAACATGTCACCCGTACCGCTAAAGTAGCAGTCGATGGAAGGAAAGACAATCTTGAAGAATCGGGCCTGTCCTGTCGACGTCATGCTTGAACCCACTACTGACAGATGCGAGGGCGGGTGGTCGGGGGCTTCAAGGTTGACTGAGGTAATGACGATATGGGGGACCTGGTACTTGTCATGCATAGCCTGGATGGCCTTGTGCAGGCTGTCCATGTCGTGGATCTTGCACTCTGAGAGGAGCCTAGGCGAGCTGTTAGTTCAAGACTTGGGCTAAGTGAAGAACTCCCTACTCTGCCTCGAACTGATTCGGTAGGATGAGATCAGCGTCGTGGAGGAGCTTCTTGTAAGCCGGCACGACCTCCTCCGAGACGTAGAGCCTACCGTTGTCGCCCATGACAGGGTCGAGCACCCAGAAGAACTTGCCCGGGGTCTCGGCCGCCTTTTGCTTGAGCTCACGGCCGATCTGCCCCACCGTGTTGACGGCCTCGGCGCCGGGGATGTATCCGGAGAGCATCATGTCAAAGTCATCCAGGTACGACTGCTTCAGCCCCTCGTACAGCTCCATGATCTCCTGCGCCGAGACCCTGGTGCCCTTCCATTGCTTATAACCGGTATGGTTGCCTTGGCGTTTAAAAGGTCGACGGTCAGACTACATGGACTGTCTCAAGAGGCCGGCTACTCACTGAACTGGACGGTGTTGAGGGCTGCGACGTCGCATCCCAGAGACTGCAGCACGAAGACGGCGATCTTGTTCCCCACGTAACTGGAAACCCCGGCAAAGAGTCAGCTTCTGCGGATGACGACCTGGACTTGGGAACTCTAGATTTCAATTTACCCCGAGACAACCTGAGACGGGTCGGACATTTGTCAGCCAAGGAGCGAGAGAATGAGAGACGCAAAAAAGAGAGGTCGTACATGGCTGGCGACAGCGAGAACCCGCGTGTCGGGCACCGGGAGGGCATCAGACATTGTTCCGATGTGGTATTCTCGAGGGAGTATACAAGGTTTCTTCTGATCACCCTTTCTTCTTCTTTTCTGGGCCAAGAAGTAACCCCAGGTTGAGACTGTTGGTGTCGAGACGTCACTGGACCAAATACTCTCGCTTGACGTCAGAGCTCGGAGAGAGATTTGAGGTGATTTAAGTGACTGGTTAGAGAATAAACGCCGGGGCTTGACGTATAAGCAGTCGAAGGTTGAGAGCGGAAAGTCAAGTGAATGAATGAGTAACAAGGACGGGGCCAAGTCTAGATTTGAGTCAGAGCGGTTGTCTCTATCGATGGAGGTTGTAGGTTGGTTGGTACGTAGTCACGAGGTAACTCAAAGCACCCGAGTCTACGTTAGCCTGCGTCAAGTGGGTAAGGCAGGTCAGGAAGGCAGGTACCTTGGGGACATGCACATCGACGACGTTATATGGATCCTTCTTTCCCTCGAGTCAATCCCGTCCCTTCCAGTTTTTTTCCTGCTAGCGACTTCCATCCCGTCCTGCCTGCCCCGCCAAAAAAAGAGGCCGATGCCGTCCATTGCCCCGCACTAGGGAAATCCTCACTCTTTGTCTCGTTGACTGTGGCCTTACTGGGTACACCGACTCGGGCTATCGCTTAGGCCTTTGAGTCAACTGATGTGGCCTGTTTTTGACTTCAGCAGGTAGCATGAAACTATCGCGAGGACCGATAGCATGACAAGATGGACACCGATAATTCCAGCCTTGGCATTCCATCACGACAGGACTCTTCATCTGCAACCTGATGTCATCCATCATGATCCATAGCAACTACAAAGCATGTATCATTATCGTCAAAGTAGACGTAGTGTATGGCCAGGCTATCATGACATGCCATGCCACAGTCTAGGTAGCCTCTTCATACATGGTCCTTCCATCTAGTCCGTCCGTCCCAATCACCCAAACATTCCCTCCGTCCCTTGCGAGTCTCTCAAGAGTTATATCCCTGGTATTCGTATCCCCGGCACATTCCCCGCTGCGCGTATACATCACGGCCACTTCACCGTATCCTCGTAACCTCAACGCCGGGCTTATAGTCAAGTAGGATGGTGTCGTATCATGTTTTTGGTGCAGTTTACTCCTCGTCGCCAATCTGTTTTACAAATCCATGTTAGTAAGCGACGAGCAATAGTGTAGAGGGTGCCGATATGGAGACGACTTGCCTTGGGGGCGAGGTAGAAGCGCAGGTGGCTGGAGCCTGCAATCTGGTACTCAACTAAGAGTGGCACTTCGTTGGAAAGGCAGATCTTGACCTGGTTTGACAGACCGACTGCCTTGCAGAAGTTGACGAGGTACTTGAGGGAGAAAGTGAGAGAGACGGGCTCTGTCAGCTCAATGGCGACGTTGTTATCGGGCTTGTCGATGTCGGTGTGGGTGCGCAGCATGACGGAGCCGTTACCAATGTCACCGCTGCATGCAAACTTGACACCATCCTTGGAAGCCTCGATGACGACTGTTGAAACCTGTTAGCCGTGTAGTCACCACCCATGGAGTCTGTACCAACCCGATTCTGACATGGCCATCAGATCCGTGCAGATGCGTCGAAACTCGGCTGCAGGCATTGCGATGGTAGCGGCATACTCGGTGTCAGGGATACCCAGGTGCTCCTGGTCAATGTCCATGAGCTTGAGGTCGTACTCGCTGATACGGTCGTTCTCCGAGTTCTCAAACGACAGGTTGAGCACGTCGGGTCCATCCTCAGCCTTGAGGGTCAACTGGTCCTCGTTCTGGGCAGCGCGCAGCACCTTGGTCAGCGAGGTGAGGTTGACGCCCAGCGAGATGTTGCGGTCGCAGCGGTAGGGCTCGAAGGCCTCGGCCTTGAGCATCATGGAGACGAGGGCAACATGGGAGTTGTCCATGGCCTGGAGGGCGATGCCGCTGTCATTGCAGTCGAAGTTGCAGTCCTGGACAAGGTCCTTGATCGAGTCCACCACCTTTTTCAGGACCTGGGCCTGTTCGAGTCGTGCTTCCAACATATCTGCAGCCGTGATCTTGTTAGCATGTGCTTGTTGTGCTTGTGCTGCAACGCTGCAGGTGATGGTGATGCTGGTTTTTGCGCGAAGCTGCCACGCAAGGGGCGGGGCAACCGTGGGTTGCTGGGGAACAACTGACTGAGAGAATAGGCTGGTGATCAGATAAAGACGAGGAGGATGGAGACGCAAGAGTCAATGGGTGGATGTGAGGAAATTGGTGGCAGAGACGGAGTTGTCTAGAGCAGGAGAAGGATTAGAGATTGTTGATGTCGTGAATCAAAAGGTGGAAAATGGGAATGGATCTAAGATTGGATTGTGTTCGCAAGCAAGCAGCTTACCGAGTACCTGCCTTGCCTCTAAATTAGCACAGCGCCTGCGGTAGCCACTTAACGCGAAGGACGCGGGCGCGGGTAGGAGCTCGCCTGGCGACGCGTCAAGACGCGGGGCAATACACGTGCCAACCTATCACATCAACCTCAGACTCTCATTTGTAGGTGAGGATGGAATAGGCAGGTTCTTATTCAATTAGACCCATAAGGCCTTGTTCTGTTATCAACCTAGGATGATCCTCTATCATACATCCAAGTATCTGACAGGTAGTTAATAATCATTATCTTTAGAATGCAATCAATCGATCCTTGACGCAAAGAAACAACCTGGGCGCAAAGAGTGTCATGTACAGATACGTGTGCCGTCAACCTTGTGCAACGGGTCTGGTACACAATGTTCCAGAATTCTCGTTTCATAAAGGAATTCCAACGGCCAAGCAGCCCAGTTCAAAAGCAAAAAACATTCCCAATCCCAGTCCCCTGCGCCGTTGCCTAACCTTAACCCTTCTATGAAAAAGCGCCGCCCACAAAGAACTGACCATGTCGTCGTGACGCTGCCTTGATGCTGGACGTTTCTATCGGCCTGTGTCTGTCTGTTTGTTTGTTCCGGGTTGATGTATACGTGATTGAAAAGCGAGTGTAGAAAAGCGTGTCCGTCCATGCCTAGCCAGGTGATGGTGATGAGTGAATGGCGGGAAGCGATGACAAAAAACTGGCGGCGAAAATGATCGTAACGTTGTGATGGTCGACAATATGAAAGAGATTCGTCCTACATCGACACAATCCTCCCTGCGGGTGCGCTGGCTCGCGTTCGTGGTCGTAGATTAATGACCGTCTCCAGCTCGCGGAGCATTCCCTTGGTTGCGTCGATGTGCTGTCGTGCGATGGCCTTCTGTTCCCTCTCCTCTCTAACCTTGATGATTCTCTCCTCTCTCGTGAGCATGCTTCGTGGTCGCGGCCGGGCGACTGCCTCGAATACCTCAGGCGTCTCGTGATCTGCAGACCCGGCATAATCTGAATTTGGAGGAGATTCGCCTGTGAGGGCCTTGAGCGCTGCAGCCGTTCCGCCACCTTCCTCGACAGTCGTGAGTCCGCTGAGGGAGCTTGCAGGCGACAGTAGGGTGCTCATAGATGAGAGCCTCTTTTCGTTCCTATCGATACCGAGTGCCAGAGCTGCTCTACCCTCCTCCCACGCCGCCATCAAGTCTTTTAGGTCCATACCAATTGACTCGAATTGCGCCATGAGATTAGGCCCGAGCTCAGAAATGTCATTAGAGTCATTGAGTGTCCTGTCTGACTCTTCTCGGAGAAGTTGGAGCTTAGCTTGCAAGCCCCTAATGCCACTCGAGAGTGAGTTGAGTTTCCGTAGTTGGGCTCGCCAACGTTCTCGCCCAGGAGTTAGAGCATGCTTTGGCGTTGGCGGCGAAGTGAAAGCTAAGTAAGGCGTGTAAGCCAAAGCATCGAGTGTGGAATGTTGCATGAAACTCACTTTGTTCTTCGCCCAAAAGAATCTGCAGCCTAGCAGATGCAGAACTGGTCGAGGCATTGAGGTTGAGAAGGGATTCGACGGCTGTCGTCCAACGAAGCAGGTCATTGGCATCACCGCTGGCATCAAGGGCCAACAAAGCGCAGAGAAATAGCTTGCGGACGATGAAGAAACGGGCAGACAGGATCTTGAGCGTTCTCAACGACTCGGGGTCATCAAACTCTTCCTGGTCGAAACCACGGCGGGCATCTGACATGTCGAAATCGGTTATGTCGTATATGTCGTAGTACTTTTCCAAGTCTGTCTGTTCCGCGAAGCCGTTGACTACCGTGCAGACTTGGTTATATGCGTCGAGAACCTCGGCCAGCGATTCCTTCGCCGCCTTGCGCAGCCGAACACATTTGCGTGACTGCGCACGATCCTCGATGCGGCTAATGGGAGGCAAGGGCGCGCTACTGCGAAATAGTTAGTAAATGGCATGCCGGCGAGGTTATAAATGGACTGACAGTCGGTATCCTCGAGAGACCAGCTCAACCTCCTGGATAAGAGAAAGCGCAGCTCCGGATGCGGTATCGAAAGCGTGCGAGATCTCAATGAACGCCGTGATCTCCAAAAGTGACTGCGACCGTCGGTAACGCAACCATTGTCTCCTCATATAGACTTGTCCCAGCAGCATCGCAGCTGCGCATAGGATGAGCAAGAAGATAAGTCTCTTTCTCGTGACACCACTTTCCACCACCCAGCTCAGCACAACTGCAATAGCGAGAGCCGCAAGAATTGATGCGAGGATGCCTTCGGTCGACAATAGAGATTTGGATTCGTCGTGAGGTCCATCCGGGCCGTTGGCGGTGAGGGGGTGCTGTCCCAACCCCGAGTGACCGCTCAACAACTGAGAGGCAATAATGGTATACCGAAATTGCTCGAGAAACTTGGCGTTATCCGCTCGATCGATACTCGCTGCTACGGCGGCCTATGCAGCGGACATTATGAGCGCTGTCGAGGGATAACCTGGGGCCACATTGACATACCGAATAGTTTCTCCGCATGGAGCGCAACACCGAGGGCTTGGGGACATCTAATTTGAGAGGGTTGGGCACTTTATTACGGAATCTCGGCTTCACCAAGGGTCGACCAGTGGGAGCGAAGGGAGATGGACTGGAAGGTGGTGAAGGGCTGGATCGACCGGCCGAGGATTCTGGCTCTGGCGTTGTTGCGCCAGGCGCCCAGTCCGACTGAGGCTCATCTCCCCCATCTTGCAAAACGTCAGCCATCGAGGCGAATAGGTGGTTTATGGGCGAGGCTGAGGAGGGAGCTCACCTCTGAGGTAGTCGGCGAACGGGGTCTCCTCATACACCACGGGCTCCATCTAACTGCTGTGTGACGTAGTCGGGGGCGATACGGGATGACGCAAAGCCATCGAGCGTGTGAGGGTGAGAGCGCAAGCGCGGACAGTTCTGTATGGTTAGCGTGTTGTTGTGGTGGTTTCGATAGGGAGTTGTTCAAGTGCAATGTTCAGGAGAAGGCGACACAAGGTGATAGACGATAGTGGACAAGGACAGGCTGGTGGTTGATGGTCCCGATTGGGGAAGCTCCACGGCTACCGTACGGTCCGCGCGCTTCAGCGGTCAACCCGGTCGAGCCGACAAGGATGGCGGATAACTAGACGACCGACGGAGAAGAGACCGGTGATGCACAGAAGCGAGGTATCAATGTCAGGGCGAGCGAGTAGAAGCATGGACCGTTGAGCTCTTTGGTCCTGGGTCAAATTTCGGGGCCGAGATTGATGGGTACCATTCGTCAACGCATTGAACGCAGACGCAGGGAGACGCAGGGACATGGAATCGACTGCAAGCGGGAGAAATAACACGACGTATCAGCGCACAGCAAGGGGCTTCTGGGGCCTCCTAGCCGCATGGGTTTGGCTGTCAAGTTCGGCCAGCCTGCTTGTGGTGGCGGAGTCTTCTTCAGGGGTTTGCTATTTGGGGCGGGAACATGCGCGAGCTACGCTAAAGGGGTGGAGTGTGCATTCCAGCAGTTCAGTTCAGCTCAGCTGAGCTCGGTGACGGAATAGTGTTTCTCCGAGGGCCCTTGAGTTCTAGGTCATCTTCCCGGCGACACCGGCGCCTTACCTAAGCCCGAGACTCCGGGGTAAAGCTAGGCTAATCGGCTCTTCCCTGGTTGGCTAGTCCAGATTTTGAGAAACTTCAAATGCTACCCCGAAATAGTACATCCCACCTCTCGAGTCTCCCACGCCGCCTCGCCCGTGCTTCCACGGCCCGACTTTGAGCTGCCTCCTCGACCGCAATGAGGGCGGATGCCTGTGACAAGGTCCATCACGCGAGCTCGCCCAATGCGTCTGCGATGTGCCGTCGCGTGCTATCGTGTGGGCATACGCCCTACCCCGAGCTCGCCAGACGCCGTCTGGATCACCAATGCCGTCCTGCACCGAGCCATTGAGCGATTCCACCATGTCCATTCCATTCCATGCAGGCGTCTCAGCTCCTGCCCGGGCCCGATCGAGAGTCGGCGGCGTCTGGGCAAGCGCCACATGACCGCCATCCTCCCCGAATCTCGCGCCTCGCCTCTACCTTGGACGATCGATTTGCCCTTCAACCTCGGGGAATGGACTTGGGAGGCTCCCACTGCCCCAATAAATCGGCACAAGAAAGAGCTGGGCCGCTTTGAGCGGCTCGTCAGATGGCTCGAAGGACCCGCGCAGGACGTTTCAATACCTGCTCCGACACCAACAACCCCAGCGGAAACCATATCAGAGGCCCAGGTCGTGCTGGCTGAGTTCAGAGATGCTCTTGCCGGCCTCACAGGGGCTCAAAGCAGATCGAGTCTGTCTGCGGCCTGCAAACCCTACATGGGCCGACTTCTTAAGTTGATTCGGTTGAGAGCGATCTCCTGTGACGACCTGACATTAGCTCTGGATCCGTTTGGCTCGCGCATTAGGGAGAAAGTATCCCCCCAAACTCTCGACTGTGTTCACGCATGGTATCTGGAAGTCGTCGTCAAAGCTATTCGTGATAGTCGAATCGTGCCGTCGCATGATGCATACGGCACGGAGTTTTGGCATCGATTCTTCAACCAGACGATCGCGTTGACCCCGCAGCGACCGACATTCCGTCTTTTCCAGACACTGGTTATCGCGGGCGTGCAGCAGATATATTTCAAGACGGTTCCCAATTACTATCTGCGCTTGTTCCAGGCAAACATCCTGCATCATGCGTCTCTCCCTGGAGAGAAACCAGCCCGTGCCGCAGAGCAACATGCATCGCTTTTCGAACAAGTCAAGTTTTTCAGAAAGGGAGGCCTTGTAGAGTTCTGCAACAGGCTGATCGAATCGTGCCTGTCGATCCCAGGTGACGATGAATATCGCAAAAGGATCGCCTATCACCTGCTCCAGACCTTGGCGTATATCATTCCCCTCAGCAAGGGGACCTTTTCTCGGTTTGCCGGTCAAATTAACGGGACAGCCCAGTGGAAACAGCAAGAAGCCTTCATCCTCGTCAGAGCCCGCCTGCTGTCCAAGGCGCGCAATCGAATCCAGGTGGCGACATATTACCACCGATCTCTGAACATGGGAAATGGTCAACACTGGTACTGGCTGATCAAGGCCGCCCTTGGCGACATCCCGGAAAGACAGCTCCAGAACCTACGGACCTTGACACATTCGGCCAACATCGTTGGCAACCTGGACGAGCTTCTCACAGCAGCATCCCAGATGCCACACGCCGGGACGCTCCTCCGCGATATGTTGATCGCAAGCCGTGATCCTCACGTCGCCGTCGCCGCGTGGGCGACGTACAACGACGGACGACAATCAAAGGCCAAGTGGGGTTGGCACATATGGCTCCCCTACCTTAGGGCCCTGATAGAGGACCCCGAGATCGACGTTGCCCTCATCTGGGACTCTGTCGACCTTTTGCCGTTCAAGTCGATCGAGACATTGCCCGCAAGGTACCATTTGGAAGGCATCGGGGACAGAATGATGTTGCTGGAGAGTATGGGCGACTGGTTCATGTCGAGATCCGACGCCACCCCCCGCCAGCGCCTCAGATTCATTGAGAAGTGCATCGCGCACGGCAAGGTCGCAGGAAAGCCCATGTCGAAACGCCTCATGGCCAACCTGGCCAAGCTTGTCGTCAGGGATCTGGAGGAGGGCAGCCTAGGCCGCACAGCTCGGCTGCAGTATCTGATCAAGATGACAGAATTGCACTTGGGCCCTGAGGAAGCAGAGAAGGTCAGGCATCAGCTGGAAGGATGGAGATGGGTCATCGTCAACCAAGACTCTGGCGCCGTGCCGAAGACCGAGTTTGACCTGCAAGAGGAGCTGGGCGAGCTGGAAGCCGAGATGGATGGCTATCACACCCGTCAGGGGCTTGGAGACGGGGAGCTGCAGTCTGAGTGTGACGTTCAGGACTCGGCAGGAGTTTAAGAAACGATTCAATGATCAATGTATACCTAACTCAAAAGCATTAGAGGGCATGGCGGGCAAAAAGGAGGGCGGGCGTTTGGAGTATGAACCAAGGGAAAAGCGACGGGCTTTAGGACCAATGTTTATATATCGCTGGGCCTGACGTGAGGAGTCAGACTGTCCAGGAGGGCATTTGTTTGTATGACCATGTAAAAACACCATGTATCAAGTACACTACAAGTTATTGGTCAAGTGGGGAAGCGTCAAGATCAATGACTTATGAAATCACATTTGAACCCATATTGAACAATCAAAGTCTTCATTGAACATGTCAAGTCGCAACATCATTACAACAAATCTAACTACTCCATGTCGAGCCCAAGAAATACAACGACTCATAAGGTGGCAAGGACAAGGCATGACGAATACAAAAATAGGGCTCGAGAGCAAAAAAAATGAACGGAAAGCCGGCCGTTAGGAAGGAAAAAAGAATAAAAGTAATACAGATGAAGAGAGAAGAGAAAAAAAAGGAAAGAGAACAAGTGTCGAGCAACATTAGACTGAGATCGTGAGAGCCTTTTTTCCCCTCCAAGATCATAAGTAAACCAAAAAAGAATGATAGAAATGAAAAAAGACAAAGAAAACGTCGTTCGTTAGATATGCGTTATACCTGAACGATCAAACCTCCAAAAAAAAACACCGTCCATATCCTTTTTCCTGTGGTATCTTTCCCAAATCCTAAATCCCCCCTTCTAGAAATTCCGCCTCAGCGGGTTGCGGCACCATGCTTTCTGTCGTGACGCTGATGTGGCTTCGCGCGCCAGCAGAGGCATTGCCGCCGTCACTCGAGGCAGGATAGATGCTCTTGGACCGAGCAATGAGCACTTGAGCAGGACAGACGACGATCTCTTCGTCGCCCCGTCCATTGTCGTCTCCCTTCTTGACGACTAGTGGGAAGAGGACAACTCGGATGATGGCTCCTTGAGCCTCGAGGTCCTCGTTGGACATGGTAATGCTGCCACTGCGCTCGTTCATCATGGATGCATTGAACGAGACTGTAGCAGCAAGCTCGCCGTCTGCGTCGTACTCGGGACGCAGAGGTGGCAGCATCATGTATTCAGCTTTTTGCGTACGCATCTCGATCGAGAGACCAACGGCCTCTCGCATGACACGTCGTAGCTGAGATTGAATCTGATCCTCCAGGTTTGACGGTGGTGGGAGGATCTTGCACAGCGTCTGGAAGATGGCCTGGACAACGGCCTCTGTATCCAGATCGCGCTGGCGCTTGAAGCTGTCGCGCTTAGACAGCAATGTAAGGGTGACGGCTCGCCATCGGCGAACCGCCTCGGGAGGGCCGACCTCGGTCAGCAGCTTCTCAAGCGACTTGAGCTTCTGTCTCTGTTCTCGATCCATGCCAAACAGGTAGCGGGTAAAGATAAACTCCCACACCATGTGCATGGTCATGGACATGAAAATGTCACGTCGCTTTACTCGGTCCCGAAGGTAAATGTCGACATCGGAGCCATCCAGGACGGCATTGTCGAGTCGGTCGATCGTCTTCTCGTCATTGATCTCGCTTGTTAGGCGGCAAGCGCGCATGTCGGAAAACTTGGAAAATCTGAGCACCCATTGTTGGACATGGGAGCATAGTTGTTGGCAGCGGTGATCAAAGTGATCCTCGTCGCGGATGTTAAGGAAGGCATCGTCAGCAGCCTTGGTTTCGAGAATCTGACGCTGCAAATCACGAATCTTTTCTTTGGCAGAATTGAGTTTAGCACGAAGGGCGGCAATCTCTGCGTCCTTGGCTTCTATAGTTTGTTCCGTCGTTTTTCGGGCGCGTCGAACCTCGGACAGCTCGCGTGTGACGGTCGCGTTTCGGGCCTCAAGGTCGGCGACGCGGCCCGTCTCCTTGTTTGCCAGCTCGGTGTTGGCACTGGTGAGGCCAATATTCACCTCGGTCAGGCGGGAGACTTCGTTTTGGAGGTAATGCAGAGTCTGCTTGAGGCTGTCGATCTCGCCGTCGCGGTCTGCCAAGGTGGAGGCGGCCCGATGGCTGATGCTCGTCTCGGCCATGGCGCGGGCCTCGGTGAGCATGCGGTTCTCAGCCAGGAGCTGCTCTACCTTATTCTCAAGCTCAAGCACCTGCATACTCTGTCGGCGTCGCATGCTGTGGGGCCGGGTGGGCGATCGGGGTGAACCGATGCGGCCCTCGCCGTAGCCATCCTGCGAGAACGTGTCAGCGAGATGAGGAGGCTGACAATTGGTTCTGGGTATACTTACGTAGATGTCGGCCATGTCCTTGGCACGGGCTCGACCCTCATTTGCAACGGGCGTGGAACTGGCGGGCGTGGTGTTGTTTTGTTGGCGAAGAGAACGAAGATCTCCGCTCATTCGCCTATCGACCCGACGGAGCGGCGGTGTAGAGGTGCGGATGCCTGGGCTTTCAGGCCGGAACTTTAGTGGCTCCGGCGTCCGGCGACGGGAGAGGCTGGTGTTGGAAACGGCTCGTCGCCCTGAGCCCTCGAGAATGCTCGGCGTTGATTGGCGGGATACGGGAGCGTTATCTGACACGCTGCGCTGGGCCTGGCCAGCCACTGAGGCTGAAGAGGCTGGGGCTGGTGTTGGTGCTGGTGTTGGTGTTGGTGTTGAGAGCCCTCGAAGTGCCGCTAATCCAGCTCCCGCTGTCACTGCCGCCGCCGCCGCGCCCACCGGAGTGAGAGCGCCATACCGCTTCCGTTCCTTCTTTTCGGGTTCTGGTGTCGGTCCCGGCGCGGACGGCTCTCTTAGTACTGGCGTGCCCCGGGGCGAACGGCGAAGTCTCCGTTCGCTTGTTGGCTCTGGCGTCCGGAGCACCGTACGTTCTGGCTCACCCGTGTGAACTCCGCTGTCGCGATGCGCCTCTTGGCTGAGTCGTCTGCTTCGTCTCTGGGTAGGTGTTTCTTGTCCAAGACCACTGTCTCGCTGCGCTTCTTCGCTAAGCCGTTTGCTTCGCCTCTGAAAGCTCGCCGCGTCACCAACAAGTCCACTGTCGCGCTTAGCGTCAGGTGTCTTCCAGTTAGACTTGGATGGCTCGGCCTCTGATTCAGGAACCTCCTTCACGGGAGCCAGAAGTCGGGAGGGGGATCGACGCAGGTCGCTGAGCTCTGATCCCATGTCTCCCATTGGTGTAGGCGGTTGACTGTCCTCTCGCAGTAAACCACCTTGGGGCTCCCCAACGTCTGGTCCAAGGCGCAATAGGCCCTGGGGGGAAGAGGTTCGTGAAAATGCTAGATCTCCTCGGCCTAGAATCGGGCTTTCCATCATGTCCAATGTGTCCATGTGCGTGCCTTGTTGTGGTGTGCCTTTCCATCCCCTTTCAGGCTCGGGTGTCTTGCTCTTGACTGGAGTTGAGCGCCTGAATTTATCCTCGTCCCTCTCCACGTGCTTGTCCTTGCTTGACTTGTTGGGTGTGGAACTTTCCTTTGACGGCTCCGCGTCCTTGCGTTTGTACGAGGGCTTCTTGTCCTTCACCTTGCTCTGGTCCGTGTCCCGTACGCCTTCCTCCATCTCAATGTCTTTGACGCTGTGGGATCCTTCACCCCGACGACCACCACGCTTCTTGAACTCTTTGACTTCTTCCTCCTTCTTGGCATCCATCAACATGATATCCTTGTCTTTGCCTCGGTGTTCGCGCGTCAACAAGTCATCATTTTCCCCATCATCCAGTGGTCTGTTCTCATCCTTGTTCTTTCCTTTACTCCTTTTCTTGCTGGCTTTGTCCACAAGAGCGACGCCTCCCAGCGCGGCAACGGCAGTGGCAGCGGCAGTGACTGAAATGCCAGCGACAGCTGGTTTGTCTTCCTTCACTGCCGATTGGGACGGTGTCTTGTCTGTTCCCTTGGGGGTCTTGGGTGGCTTGCCCATTGCAAAGGCCTCGCCAGAGGATGAGCCCTTGGTAGGCTGGGTGACTATGCTTTCGGCGCCCTTGGACCCGACATGGTCTTCATGAAGACCCGGAAAGTCGAGATCGCCAGTTGCCCTGTTCTTGTCCTTTCTCTCCTCTTGCTGAACCAATTCTTGATGGAAGACCGCTACGTCATCTTGAGAGGACGCAAGGGTGTCTGCCGAGGGCTCAGTCCCTCTTGACTTGACTATAGCAGTCAGGTTCCGCGGTTGATGTTTTTCGATACTTGAACCAAGCTCCCAGAGGGTATCATCGATGCCCCTGAGTTTAGAACCTGGATGATCCCCAAGCAGAATTAACCGGTCAGCTATCGGTGACTCGGGTTCTGGGGTCGCCTCTGGTGTGGGCTGCGGGAGCCCGAACGGCAGAACACTGCTGGGCACTCTGTTGGCTCTCCTTTTCTTCTTTGAATCAGCAGCTCGTCCTGCCTCTCCTGCTGAATAAGGGCTAAGCGATAGGTCTCTTGATGTTGGAACAGCGGCTCTAGATTCATTGCTCTCGGCCTTTTGACGCCTCATGTCCTCTGCAGTTGGGGGTGGCTCTTCCGCAGAAACCACAGGCGTGAGTGGTAAAAGTGAGCCGAGAGGTTGTTCAGAGAATGGGGGGAGCATGGATTGTCTTGGAGGTGACTCAACGAGGTTAACAGAAGGAGCTCGAGGAACTGGCTCATCAGTGGCCAAAGCCGAGCTTCGTGGTGCATCAGGCATGCGCTGCTCTGTCTCAGCGCGGGGTCTTGTCTGTAACGCCTCGACCTGGCCCATGTCTTTCACCGTGAGATTCTCCGCAACCAGGGGAGCAGGTTCAGAAGAGGCGCTGGGTGTTTCTTCGGATCTCGACTCGGAGAGTACAGCCTTTGTCTTCTTGTTTTTCTTGGTCTTCTTTAGTACAGCCTTGTCATCAGCTGCCTGCTCCGCTGGTGTGTCCGCCAAGGCTCGCGGTCTAGTCATCTCAGCAGTCTGGGTGAGACGGTCTGCATCGGGCTCCTGGTGTGTTGGCTTGTTGGGTTCCGGTACCGACCTCTCGATCTCAAGGGCCGGTGCTAGGCTCTTGTCACTGAGTTCACCGTGCTTTTCTTGGTCATCTTGAGTCACCGATGCGACTACCGTAGACATCTCGTCGATAAATGCCTCGGCGGATGACGCTGGGGCCTGCGACTCATTGATATTGGCGGCCATGTCTTGAACAAGTGGTAGCTCTGGAGAGGGCATGGGCGCTGCCGCAAGCTGAACACGAGCCTCGTCGACTTCGGCAGGAGTCTGTGTGCCCGAACCCTGCTGAGACTTCTTTCCCTTCTTCAGCTTCTTCTTGGAGCCCTCAGGTTTCGCAGGAACATCGTCGTTGGGCTGAATCAGTTCTTCAGCGGGAGTCTCGACAGGAGCAAATGAACGGATGTCTGCCTCGATCTTTGTCGCTGATGTGTCCGCCTCTTGAGGGTGTAGCGGCTCTTCTTCAACAGGTGCAGGCTGCACATCTTGCTGTTCCGAGATTGTAGATTCCTCCGCAGCGGCAGCTCGCTCTGCAAGCTCCTTCTCACGGGCCAGTTTCTGGGCCTTCTTCTTTTGCTTCTTTGACATCTTGGCAGACAGTTCGCTTTCAGGTTGTTCTGTCGCTACCGCAGGGGTCGAGGTTTGTGCACTCTCAAATGTGGCATCTTTGGGAGCAGCGCCAGGGGAAGCATCGGCTTGGCTCGCCATATCTTTCGTGCTGTTGTCTGCTTCGCGAGTGTTTTCGCCAGGAGTGGCCGTGATGGGATCTTGAGCGATAGCAGGCTCAGCGGCGAAGACCTGCTCACTGGGCGAGACCTCGACAAGGTTGACGTCTCTAACAGATTCACTGTGAGCAACAAGCTCTTCAATAGGAGCAACCTGAGATACAAGAGCGTTGGCTGGTGCGGAGATAGGAGCATCAGCGTCCATGGCAGCGCTCTCATTAGAAGCAGCAGTCTGTGGCACTGATTCGAGCAAGGATTCCGGCACCACTTCAGGCATAGAATCTGCTGTTTCCTGGATAGCGTTTGACTGCTCGTCCTTCTTTTGTCGCTGCTTCTTAGACATGCCTAGCTGAGGTGTTGTCTCCAGCATGTCCTTGGCACTTGTCTGCGTTGATGGGATTTCCGGCTCAGGAGACTCTACCGCCATAGGCTCCGTGGTGGTATCGGTCGTCTCTGGCAAATCTTGGGTCTGTCGGGGCTCATCAACGATGACTTCCTGCTGCGTGAGAGTTGTGGTTGTGGCAGGAGCCTCGGTTTGCTCTTGTGCCATCACATCTTCTTTCGAGGCCGTGTCAGGTTCCGGTCGCGGTGTGTGATCAAGGATATCCTTGGCAGCCTCGATTATTGGTTGAGAAGAAGATTCAGGCTTGCCAGTTTTCGATAATTGCTCACTGGATTCTTTTGGCAGTTCGATGTGGAGATCTGAGGGCTCAGCAGGCTTTTCAGTTGCTGCCTCAAGTCTTTGAGCCTGGGCGGCATCTTCACCCTCCATGAGTTTTGTAGACTTGGTAGGATCGACAACTAGAACATGTGGTGACTCGGTCGGCTGGTCTGCAGCTAGAGTCAGGTCTTCGGATGGAGGCTGGGTCGTGGCGTCAAGTGTCTCAGTTGTAGGCGCAGGAAGGCTTGTCGACTCTGTTGCTTGGGTGTCAAGTACTTTACCCTTCTTTCTCTTTTTCTTATCTTTCTTCGATAGAACTGGCGCAGCAGTATTTTCAGCGACTTCCTCGTTCTCGGGCTCGACGGGAAGTTCGGCTGGAGGCTCGACCAACCCTTCAGTGGGGATTTCGACCGAAGGCTGGGCTGGCGCTCCGACTGGGCGGTCGAAAGGAGGTTCTAGTGAGGGCTCTTGCAGTTTCACCTCATCTCCTTTGTTGATCTCTTGTCCCAAAAGGTTGTCAGCTCGGATGTTGTCAGGATACTCTGCATTTTCTTCTACCTTCAGATGGGCGGGGGCAGCTGGTTCAGGCTCTTTGGGTTGTTGGTCGACTTGGTCGAGTGAAGGCCCAGCAACGGAAAGCTGCCCCTCAACCGCATCGGTAGGCTCGAGAGGGGCAGGAGACTCTTGGGCTGAGGACTTGGCCTTCTTCTTTTTCTTCTTGTCCTTTTTAGAAGCGCTGGTGACCTCGGTGCCCTGCTCCTTGTCTCCCGGCTCTTGCTGGGCAGGCTCGGGCTGGATGGGCTCCGGATCGGTGGGGATATCGTGACTAAAGGGGCTCGTTTCCTCGGGGATTGTGTCGGGAGGGTTCAGCTGCAACTCCAATTTCTCGGCGGCGGCTGTCGCCTGGGGCTGCAATGACTCTCTTGACTCAAGCTCCATCTGGGTCGTTGGTGTATCCCGAGCCACAGAGTCACCGGGTTCTTGCATGGTAGTGGCAGATTCGTCTCCGAGGCCCTGTTGGGGCTCCTGAAAGTCCTTGGAGGATTGAACTGGACCCTCGGTTCTGGCTAGGTCGACTGACTCGAGGGCTAGATCTCGGCGCAAGTCCTCGTCGGACTTCTCGGTTTGTACTGGTTCGTCAGCTGCCTGTGGAAGCTTTTCCGATGGTCCGAGCGACTGGCTGAGATCGAGATCGGTAGTTGCTACCCGCGGCTTGTCCTCCAGTGTATCTGTAGCAGTAGGAGCTTGAGAGGCCTGTTCCAGTTCAGGTCCTGCAGATTGTGCTATCTCGCCGCTGGGCTCGGAGCTTTCTGTTGCATCGAGGGCAGACTTCTTGTTCTTTTTCTTCTTCTTGCTCTTCTTTGATGAGGGTTCGTTTTGCTGATCCGGCTCAATCGAAGCTTCGGTCTGGGCTCCGTGCCCACCAGCAGAACCTTGGACTTGGTCGGATTCTGGTTGCAGGATATCCCCGGCAACAGGCTCACTAGCTGCCTCAGTCTCTGTCCTCGGCGCCTCCTCAGCTTGGGTGGATGGTCCGGGGCTATTAGCCTCGACCACTACTTCAGCTGTCAGGGGCTCAGATACCTCTCTTAGTGCCTGTTCAGTCGACAATTCCGGGGATGGCTCCTGTTCTGGCGGTGCCTGAGTTGTTGCTTGTGTTGCTGACTCATTCACGGGAATAGATTCAGAGACGAGTTCTAGGGGGACTTCGCTCTGGGCTTGAGTGGAGAGCCGCGTCTCTTCGTCTGCCTCCCTCTGGGGTGTTGGCTCGGCTTCTGGCAGAGAATCACTGCCCACAGCTGGCACAGTCTCAGCCTCTCGGGTCGCCTCCTCCGAGAACCCAGCTTGACCGGGCTCGGGTGCCAAAGTATCGGACGTCATGGGTTGGGATTCTGCAAGTTTCGCGGCGAGCTCTTTGGCCGCCTTCTTCCTCCTTTTCTTTTCCTTCTTGGAAAGACCAGCCATGTCATCTGTTTCTTGTGGTGGGGCCGATTCTTCAATTGCACGCTCGAGTGCAGGTGCCACTTCCACCCCAGGAATAACAGGCTCCAGGGCACTCGAGGCTCCTGTTGCGGCTTCAGTCGGGGCGGGAGTTGAGAGGGGTGTTTCCGATTCAGCAGGAGGGCTGCGGTCAAGGACATGGGAAGCTGGTTTGTCTTGTCCGTCCAAGGCCACTTGGTGGGCTTCATCTCCGGCTTGTCGGTCAGTACCCCAGGACGGGGCAGGAGTCTCGGAAGTGGCATAAGCAGAGCCAGGATGAGTGGAGGATGATTCTTGGATGAGTCTAGTAGCTGGCTCTGGAGCAGTTTCGACGGCAGAGAAACCGACAGAGGCTTCAGGCATTGGATCAGTCTCGGTTGCAGATTTGACAGGCTCAACACCGCTATCGGGTTCCTTGATGGGCTCAGGACTCATCTCAGGGGAGACTCGCTGGGGCTCTACGGGAGCCTGGATCAGGTCAGTGGCAGGAATGGCTCCAGTGACGGCTTTGTCTTGTTCCTCAGTGATGGTTTCTGGCGTGATTGTCGGCTGGGTAGGCTCGTTGACAGGCTCCAGGGAGGCCACAACAGGCTCGGTGATTGACGTAGGTTCGCCCGTTGGCTCAGAATCTTCACTAGTTCCCTTTCCCTTTCCTTTCTTCTTTTTCTTCTTGCTCTTTTTGGGAGTGGAAGGCGCTGCATCCTCGCCCTGGGCCTCTTGGGCTTCCTTAGCCACATCCAGCTTAGGGCTTTCAGGCACTGGAGTGAACTCAGATTCGACTCCAGGAAGTTGAGCGGATTGTGACGCCTCGTCGGGTTTGGCGGTATCAGCGGTCACTACTGGTTTGGAGGATTGAGCTGGATCAGGCTCCATGTCAACTGTTGCCGGTTGCCCAACAGGCTCAGCCGTGGTGATGCCTTCAGGAAACGTGGTGGCATATGTTTCCTCAATCGCTTGGGCTGTTTCTGCTGACGTAGTAGGCTCGACAGAAGGACCATCGTCAGTGAGATTGGCTTGCTTTTCCTCACCAGCGGCGGTCGCTTCCCCAGTGGCGGGGCTAGGCTCAGAAAGTTGGACATCTTGCACTGAACCAGTTGCCTCCTTGGGCAAATCCGGCCCGATGGCTTCGGATTGAAGAGCAGCAGATCCAAGAACTTCGCGAGGAGTCTCTAGATCTTCCTCAGCGCTAGGAGCGGGCTCCTTGCCTTTCTTCTGTTTCTTCTTCTTGGCTTTCGTAGACAGAGTAAGGCTTTGGTCGAGTTCTTCCTCAATGCTCTTTGGTTGTTCTTGAACCTCGACAGGTTCCGAACCAAGTTCAGGTGCTTGCTGGTTCTGTTCCTGTGGTTCAGGGGCAGCTTTGGAGGAGCCATCCTCAGGCGCAGGAGCATCGAGAGGTTGGGGAATCCCTTCAGATTGAGGTGCCTTGTCAAGCTGAGCTTTCTGCAACTCTGATTCAGGCTCAGGCTCAGGCATGGAGACCAACGGCTCGGCCGTGGTGACAGCCGCGTGAGTTCCAGAAGGCCCAGCTGTGTCAGCGTCGGGTGAAGTGACAACAGCAGTAGCAGTTCCAGTTGCCGGCGTTATCTCAGCCTCAGGTTTCACAGTCTCAGGCTGGTTTTCAGAAGTAGCATGAGGCTCGCTCGTCTCAACGGCCGCGGTCTCAGAGACGGGAGCGGTTTCGGCAAGGCTCTCCGTGTCTTCTATGGGTTCAGTCTCGACATCCTTTCCCTTCTTCTTCTTTTTCTTGTTCTTTTTCTTCTCTTTCTTAGTCAAGCCCTCGTTGGCACCATCACCTTCCTTGTCTGGCTGAGTTTGGGCCTCGGGGACAGCTTCATCTGTTGGCAATGCTTCAACCTCAGGAGCAGCAGTTGCTTCGTGAGCACCTGAAGACTCGGGTTCAGGCGGGGTCTCCTGGGTTATCTCTGAATGTTGCTCCGCCATAGGTTCAGCTGTTTCAATCGGTGTTGACGTAGGGAGAGGGGCTTCCTCGGTGGCCTTCGGCGTTGAGGGCCGAGGCACGGTAGCAGAACTCGCAGGTTCCACTACATGGTCAGTAGTTTCGGGCTTCTCCTGAAGGGGTTCAGATGTTGACTGAGTGGCTTCGGGTACTAGCTCAGCAGAGTCGAGAGTAGATTTGAACTCGTCCGAGCTTGGCTCGGGAACATTTGAAGGTGGGATAGGAGACTCTGTGTCGTCTTCCTGCTTGGTCTCCTTGCCCCCAGAAGCGACTGTGTCGTTCTCGGAAGCATGTTCGACGGCAGGCTCCATTGTTGACTTGGGAGCCGCTTCAGGAACAGGCGATGTGAAGTCGGAAGAGACGACGGCGACTGGTTCAACTACAGGCCCAGAAGCCTCAGCTGACTGTTGGTCGATAGGCTGGGCAGATTCAACCTCCTTTGAAGCATCTGCTTCCTGCAGGGGCTCAGCGGCCTTCTCACTCTTTGCTTTCTTCTTCTTTTTCTTGTCCTTCTTGGAGAGGACGGGTGCAGAGTCGTCGGCTGTCTTCTCCATAGCCTCCAACTCAGGCCTAACAAGGGGTTGTTGCTCAGTCTCAACAATTGATACAGAGAGTTGTAGAGAACCCCTCGGTTCATCAGCTGTGGGCGCTGGTGTAGGCAACCTGAGTGGCTCAGAAGCTGGTTCATCTGCAACTTGCTGCTCAACTGTGACTTTAGTATCAGGCTGTGATTCGGTCTGAACCTGTTTCTTTCCAGACTCAATCTCCGACTCAGGAACAATGGTCTCCTGTTCGGAAGTTGTCTGCTGTTCGGACTCAGGCTTTGAGATTAGGACGTCGGCTTCAAGTTCGGGCTCGGCAGTGGTTGGCTCAACCGCAGATTGAGCATCGGGGTTGACGAGAGGTTGAGTCTCAGTTTCGCGCTTCGATTCAGCTTCAGTGTCAGGCTCAACTATAGGTACAGTCTCCTCAACATCGGGGAGTGTTTCATTCTCAATCTTGGGGCCAGAGTCATTGTCTGGCTCGGCGGACGTATCTGCCGTAGGCTCATTTGCAACCTCGGGTTTCGACTCAGGTTCGATGCCAGTTCCAACCGCAGGTTCCGTTGGTTCCTCAGGGGATGCCTCGGTCTCCTTGGGTGTCTCCGGTTCGGCTGAGGACTCCGAGGTAGCTAATGCTTTGGCCTTTTGCTTTTGCTTCTTCTTCTGTTTCTTGGACAAGCCAGCATCTCCCTCATTGTCTTCCAGTTTCTCAGTTTCCAGTCCCGGCTCCGGCTCCAGCTTTGCCTCGGGCTCGACAGGGGCTTCAAGATCACCAGCATTGCTCTTGTCCTCCTCCCGCGTTTCGTTCTCGGAGGGCCCAAAGCTCCTAGCCTCATCAACGGCGGCGTCGGCGGCGTGGTGATTTCCCGGTTCCGGTTCCGGTTCCGTTGGACGATTGGTCTCGGGGTCCTGCAGGATTTCAAAATGGTTGTCTTTAGCCTTGTTCTTTTCGTCCGTACGGGATTGCTTCAGACTGGACCCACCCCGCTCGTCTTCAGGACCAGCTGCTGGTTCTTCACTTGGAACAGATTGTTCTCCGGACTCGGTGGAATCCAATACAATGGTATCGTCGGCTGGCGTCGCAGGCTCGCCTTCAGCAGCGGCTTCTGCGCTGGTAGTTTCGGTCTTCTCGGGCTCCGCTGGGGTGTCCTCGCGAGGATCCGGGAGTTGCTCGACTGGGGGATCGGTAGCCTCAGTTTCGGGTACAGCTTCGGGGTCTTCAGATGGAGTAGCAAGGCCAGAGTCAGGCTCTGCGGCTTCTTCAAGCGCAGCCTTCTTCTTCTCTGCCTTCTTCTTCTTCTTCTTTTCCTTCTTGGACAGCTTCGCTGGAGAGGCGGCTTCGGGCTCCTCAGTGGTTGGGACGGGTTCTTCGGCGGGAGGCTGATCGGCAGCAGGGGCATCCGGCACTTCGGTGGCCTGAACGTCCATTGGTGGTTCCTGGACAGAGGGAGTTTCTACGGGGTTTTCGACATCAGCTGGCTGTGTCTGCTCATCGTTTTGTGGGACAACCTCGGAGACGACGTCGATCTCCTCTGGTTCCAGGAGCGGCGCAGCCTCGTCAGTGGGGAAAAGTGCCTCTACAGGCTCGCTGCCACCGTGCTCCAAGCTGTCGGATGCGTCCAGAGATGCTTCTGGCAGGGTAGCATCCTTCGGCTCTTCCGATGGAACATCTCGGGGCGTTGGTTCTTCAGTAGTCGCAGCGTTTTCTTGAGCAGGGAGCTCGGGAGTCTCCTGGGGCAAGGAGTCGGCTTCAGATTGCTTCTCGGAATCGTCTGAAGAAGCACTCTTCTTCTTTTTCTTTTTCTTCTTGCTCTTCTTCTCAGCGGGAGCTTCAGTTTCGTCCACCACAGTGTCCTTCACGGCTTCAGCCTGTGCATCGATAGGCTCGGTCTGTGCAGGCTCTTCAACTGGCGCAGACTCTTCAACTGGCGCAGACTCTTCAACTGGCGCAGACTCTTCAACTGATGCAGCTTGAGTAGGTGCCTCGAGTTGTTCGGTTTCGACAGTTGGCGTGGGAGTTTCCTCTACGGGCAGACTGGGTGTGGGTTCCTCGGCAGGACTGGATTCTTCCTTGCCTGCGGTTGGTTCCTCAAGCTGCTCTGGTTCTTGCACAAGAGGCTCTTGTCCAATAGAAGAGGGCACAGTACTGTCTTGGGGAGTATCCTGAGCCGCATCGGTCTCGGCGAAACTGACCGACTTCTTCTTTTTCTTGTTCTTCTTGGACTTTTTCCCGCTCACCGATTCGGCCACGTCATCTTCGGCAGGGGCATCTTGCGGCTCTGAAGCAGGGGGGACGGTGACATCGCCCTCAATTCCCTCGACCTTGTCTGGAGCGGGCACTTCTGCGGGTACTTCAGTCTGAGCAACTTCAATCGTTTCACCGCTGTCTTTTGACACGTCTTCGGTTGATGTCTCTTCTGGACGAGTCTCAGTGACCTCAGGCTCCTTGTTGGCTTGGCTTTCATCAGCTGGGGCGTTGACGTCTGGGACTTCTTGGGTCTCGGATGGCGTAACCCCCTCAGCCTCGGTCAACTCCTGGGCGACAGTGTCTGCAGTGGTAGCTTCAGCGGCGGCCGTCTCTGCGAGTTCCTTGGCGGCCTGCTCTTCGGCTTCGCGGGCTGCTCGAGCCTCTGCCCGCTTAGTAGCATTTTCCTCGAGGGTAATGAGGCGTTGCTGGTCCTTCTTCAAGAGGCGACCTTTCCTTCTCGCCCTCTTTTCCATCAGGGCTGCCATCTCCTCAGCGTCGCGAGCTTCTTCGGCTTCTTCAGCTTCACGAGCAGCCTTCTCTGCGGCTTCCTTAGTTGCCTCAGCTTCCTTGGTTGCCTCGGCCTCCTTGGTTGCTTCAGTTTCCTTTGCGGTTGGCTCCGCCTCTGCGGCTAGTCGAGGCTCAGGTTCATCGACTGATGGTTTGTCACTGAGATCGAGAGGTGCATCCGTTGATTGCTCTAGGGTCAGAGGCTCCACTTGTTTGTCGACAGCAGACTCCTCGATAACTTCAGGTTGGCGTGGCTTTTCCTCAGCCAGAGTTTCCTTGGGGGTGTCGGGGATGACTTCCTCTGCAGGCTCTGGAGCAAGTGTCTCGATAGTTGTAGCAACGGTTGTATCGGCTGAAGATTGGATGGGTTCCGGAATGACCTCGTCCGCCTTGGGCTCATCCTTGCTCTCGCTTTGTACGGTCACATCCTCCACTTTACGCTTGACTTCCTCCTCAATCTTAAGCTCTTCGTTCTTGGTCTCCTCCTGGCTGGCCGGGGTATCATCTTGGGTAGCCTCCTCCATGCTGGGCTTGATTGGTTCCTCCTGAGTCAAAACCACATCTTCAAAAGTGTCGTTCTTAACCTCCTCATCTTGGTTGACCTTGGTCTCTTCTGGAACGGTTTCATTCTTGATCTCTCCCTCCCGATTGGTCGTGGTGTCGTCCTGAGTAGCTTCATTCTTGACTTCCTCTTCCGGGGTCTCGTCCTGATTGGCCTGGCTCTTCTTCTTCTTCTTGTTCTTCTTAGCCTTCTTCTTCGAAGCCGGGGCCTCAGCTTCGGCTGTCTCTGGGACGTCAATGGATCTCGTAGCCTCATCAGTTGATTGTGGTTCGGGAACCACTGTTGTTTGGCTTTCAATGTCCTCGCCGGTCGTCGTGGGTTCTTCTACGGGTGTCTTGACGGTTGGCTCCTCATTGGCCTCGACAGGTTCAGTCTCAAGAGGCTTCACGGTATCATCCTGGTCTGCCTTGATAGTCTCGGTATCTGGTGTGGTAGAAGGCTCATTCTCGGCGATCTTGACAGACTCCTCTTGAGGGACAGGCACCGATTCATCCTGAGCGGGAACGTCCTGGCTCACGTCTTCACTGGTGGGTGTAGTTTCATCGACTTGAGAAGGCTCCGGGCCAATCGAAGTTGCTTGAGACTCCTCGAGAGGGGCATCGCCCTGGGAGAAGAGTGGCTCTGAGACATGCGACTGTAGCGTGGTCGGGGCCACATCGTCAACAGTGCCGTTGGGATCAGAATCAGCTGAAGGGATGTCGGGCTTGACTTCACCGATTGCTACCTTCTCGGTAACCGTTTCTGGCTTCTCGTCCACAGTTTCGGCTACAACAGCGGTCTCGGGTTGGGCCACATCAACAGACTTCTCCTCTTGGGTTGGAGCGGTTTCCGCAATCGCAGGATCCCGTTCATCATCAACCGTCCTGTCAGCCTGATCGGCTTGAAGCTCTATCGACTGGGCCTCATTCTTAACCTGAGCAGGAGATCCCCACATCTTTCTCCAAGCGGATCCAACAGCAGCGAATCCTCTTGTGGCAGGAGAGACGCCCAAGGTCGAGGGGAAGTATCGGTTTTGAGATTGCTCTTGCGCAGCCTTCTGGGGTGCGTGGAGACCCATGCTTGACGGCAAATAGGCCGGTTCATCGACGTCTTGGGACTTGGTCGCCTCGGTAGGGTTCGGCGAATCCTCAGGTTCGGCCAGTTGATGGCCATCATTCGCAGTTGGTTCAGCTGCAGAGGAAGGTACATTATCCTCCAACTTCTTTTCGGCCTCACCCTCCAAGGAGATCTCAGCCTGGGGAGCTTCGGTCGGTTCTGTCGATGCGGTTTTCTGCGCGAGGGGCGCCTCGCCATTTTCGGGTTCAGCCACATCAACTGGGGCAGACGAGGTATCGGGCAAGTCCCTAGTGACATCGGTTCCTGAAGGCTGCTCAGTTTGGTCTTCCGAGGCTGGAAGCTGCTCGGGCGCAGAAGAAGTTTCCTGGGTGGCAGAAGGTGCTGTTTCTTCGGATTTGGCGCCCTTCTTCTTTTTGTTCTTCTTCTTCTTCGACTTGGATGTAGTCTCCTCGGGGGTTGCCTCTGTAGATGGCTCAGGCATTGCCTCGGAGGTAACAGCAGGAATCTCCGACTTGGGTTCAAGAGTATCAACATTCTCCACGGGAACATCTGGCTGTGCCCAAGCATCGAAAGCATCCACTTCCGGAGTTGGCTCAGCAAGGGGCTCTTGTGCCATCTCAACAAGGGCCGCTGTGGGTTCAACAACCTCCTCAACAGAGCGTTCAAGTGGTGCTTCCGGTATGGTCTCGACAAGAGCATCTGGAGTGGGCTCGATAGAGAGCGCCGTTGGTTCAACAGCTTCGTCGAGAGAGCGTTCAACTGGTGGTTCCGGCAGGGTCTCTGTGGGAGCACCTGAAACTTCAGTGGGAGTATCTGAAGGTTGGGCGGGAGAATCTTGAATGGGCTCGACGGGGGCCACTGTGGGTTCAACAGCTTCCTCAATAGAACGTTCAACTGGTGCTTCCGATACGATCTCAGTAGGAGCATCTGTAGTGGGCTCGACAGGGGCCACTGTAGGTTCAACAACCTCTTCGAGAGAACGCTCCACTGGAGCATCTGAGGGCTCAGCGGGAACATCTGGGGTGGGCTCAACAGGGGCAATTGGTTCAGCCCATGCATCGAAAGCGTCCTTGTCTGTTTCCTGAACGGTAGCTTCAGGCTCGGCAGGGGTTGGCTGCTCTTCCGCCACTTGCTTGCCCTTCTTCTTTTTCTTCTTGCTCTTCTTGGACTGGGGCGGGGCTGGTTCCTCGACCACCACCTCAGCTTCAACAACAGAGGATTCGGCAGGCTCCTCAACAGCGACAGGCTTGGCCTCCACAACTGGTTCTGGAGCCGACGCACCGGGCTCGGGGACAGTCTCTGGCCCTTGGGCGATTCCCTTCTCTACAGGAAGATCGTCGGAGACCTGTCCAGCAGCGGGTTCTGGCTCCTGAGATAGCTCCTGTTCAACCGTTCGTACTTCATCAGCAGGTTTGGGTTGTGACTCTTCAGGCTCGGTAACCTTGGGCAGCTCCTTCTCGTTGGACTCTGGCTGGGCTTCGGCCTCTACCTTGGCAGGGGTAGCAGAAATATCGGTGGCCGGTTCCTCTGGTGATTCGGGGGCCTTTTCTCCTTCAGTCGTACCCAATATTGTCTCTGGAGCTTCGCCTTTGGTAGCAGTCTCTTCGCTTTGCTCCGCTGGCTCATCCTTGACTACTTCTTCCACCGGGGCGACGACCTCAAAAGAGTCCTTGACAATGAGCTCCAGATTCTTCTTCTTGAGCTTCTTCTTCATGTTCTTCCTGTCCTTTGCTGTGAGGTTTCCCCATTCTTCCGTAGTGAATTCGTTCTCTGCACGCTGAGGAGCTGTCTCGGTAGGAGGTTCAGTCGACGCTTCGGTTGCGGGTTCAGCTACGACTTCAGTAGGCTCGGACACTGGCTCAACGACTGGTTCCGCGATTGCTTCGATGATGTTCTCGACGGCGGCAGCGGGCTCAGTCACGTCTTCGACGACAGGATCAGTGGGCTTAACCGCGGCTGTCGGGGGGAGCTCAACGGTGGCTTCAGGGGCAGACTCTGCCAAAGGCTCAACAATGGCATCGGGGATGAGTGCTGTGACGGTGGGCACGGCCACATCCTCACCAATAGACTCCGTCTTAGCCCCGTGGGACTTGTCTTCAACTTCAGGTTGCTCCAGGGGCTCAACAGTGACAGAAGTTGATTCAGCGGTGGCTTCGATAGCAGGCTCAGGCTGAGGCTCAACAATAGCATCAGGAGAAATCGTTGTAGCGGCCTTGTCGGCAAGGTCGGGCTGGATATCACGAGAAATATCCTCAGTTGTCTGATTGGCAACCTCGGGGATTCCATCAGGTTTGTCCACACCCTCGAGGACCAGGTCAGCAACTTCCTTGCTAACGGGCTCCAGTTCTCTTAGTGATTCCTCGATCATGGGCGCGGCGGCAATGGGCTCCACGGTTCCTTCAGGAGGCAAGACGACGGACACGAGTGTCTTTTCCTCTGCCTGCTTGGCAGCGGCCTCAGAGAGAGGTTCCTCGATAGACTTGGAAGCGTCTTCCTCCTTGGGCTCAAGGATGGCTGCAGGCTGCGCATCTTGAACCTTCTCCGGAGCCGAGTCAGAAGAAGGCTCCTCTGTCGGCTTCTCAATTTCTTCAGGGATAGGTTCGAGAACGGCTGCACGCTCCTCGGATGTGGACGCTTCAATCACAGCCTCCAGGTCTCCAGTCTTCTCGGTGACCGGCACAGGAATAGGCTCCTCTGCAAAGTCAGAAGGTTCCTCGGGAATAGGCTCAAGGAGAACTATAGGTTGCTCGTAGACGAAATCAGCCTGGTCGATGGGCAGCTCAGGGGTTGGCTCTTCAACGAGCTTCGGGGCGTGCTCGGCAATCGACTCAAGAGCGATTGACCGATCCTGAGTTACAGGCTCTAGTATTTCCATGTTCTCGGCAGGTAGCTCGAAGCCAGGAGCGTCTACAGATCTCGAAACCTCCTCGGCCTTGGGCTCAAGAGGGGCGGCACGCTCCACGATGTCAGGCTCCGCGGTGGCAAGCTCCTCTACAGAAATAGCAGCAGGCTCTATCGTTGGCGTAACTTGAGGAGACTGAGCGGCAGGCTGAGGAGCAGATTCGATTTCAGGCTGAGCAGAGCCCTTGTAAGGAACTTCTTCAACAGTGCCCACTGAGGAGACGTCGTCAAAGGCCTTGGAAACGGTTCCTCGGGGCGACTGAGCCTCGGTGGCGTCGGAGAAGTGCTCGTCAGTAGAAGTAAGATCCTCAGGGGTGGCTGATTGAGTGGTAGGAGCCGCAGGGAAAGTTACAGGAGTAACAGGCTCAAGCGGAGAAGACGACATAGCGAGCAGCTCGGTGCCCATGTCCTTGCTCGTCGATTCGACGGGGACGGGCTGCGGACTCGTTGGCAGAGATGCAGCTTTCACAGAGCTCTCACGGGGTGCTTCCCTGTCCAGAGGTTCTGTGAAGTCAGGAACTGGCAGCTCTGGATGAAACAGGGCACGAGGTGTTGTGGACTCGTCAGTTCCGGTGGAGGAGTTCTTGCGTGCAGATTGAGGTACATTGGTGTCGATATGAAGAGCAGGGTCAAAGAATTGAGCACTATCCAGGTCAAAGTAATCACCACGCTGGTGGAACTCGGGCTCAGGGCTGGGGGAGTGCCTGGATCCAGATTCGCTGGGCTCACTAGGAGGGAGTGCAGGAAGAGCCAAACCGGTCGTTGGCGGGCCCTGGCGAGAATGCTCAAGGAGATACAAGGGCATGATCTCGCGAGTGCTATCCCATGAAGTTGGGCGGGCTACTCGTCGAGACATAACTGCAGGGTCCGAGTTGATCACGACGGGTGAGCCAGAGGGGGAGGACTTGAGCCCAACGGGAGACGCAGGGTTTGACCTCTGACCCAGACGAAGTTGAATAGGGACGGCTGTTCGGCTCGGAGACTTGGTCGGTGTCTCGAAAGTACTGCGGCGTCGATGGTGGGAGCGAGGATCACGCCTTATGGCGCGCTCCTCGGGAGGAGTGTCTGGTCGGCTATCAGGGAGTGAAGGCAGCTCATCGGGGCCAGAGACGGGGCTGCCAGGTTCGCTAGGGGGGAGAGGGAGAAGATCGCCATACTGAGGGTCAATGGCGGGCTTGAAGACACGGGGGGCGACCTCGGGGTCGAGGATTTCGTAACTTCGCACACGACGGCCTTCGCGCAAGCTGTCATGCTCCTGGTCCGACGGAGCCTCGGCGGCGTTGGAGTGAGCAGCGTCAGAGGCAGCAATGACGGTCGCAGCACTCGCTAGGCCGACACCCGCGCCAAGGGTGTCGGCATTATCTAAAAAAGAATCCCTCTTATCCTTGCGACTGGACTTGAAGAGGCTGGAGATGATGCCACTGGATCTCTTGTCTGGATCTCGGCGTTCCCTGTAATCCTTGTCTCTGCGGGACGAACCCGGCATGGACGCAACTGACTTGACGTCGTCGTCATCATATCGAGAAGACTTTCGACGGTGTCCAGACTCCCGTCGGTCACCACGAGATTCGGACACGACAGAGCTCACGTCTCGATCGTCAAAATGTTCGCGCCTGCGGTCTGGTGGGCTGTCTCGGTAGTCATACAAGTCTTCCTCAGCTCCGCTTCTGCGCTTGGACTTCTTGCTTCTTCGGCCACCAGAGCTGCCGACTGAAATTTCAGAGGCAACTACTGAACGGGAGGGAGAGTCATGGCCATAGGAGTCACGCTTAGACCTCCTTGACCTGGGAGTATCCCTCTCATCATCAGACCTTCTGTGTCGAGACCTATCTCGCGACCGGTCTTTTGAACGATGCTTTGACCTGTGTCTTGATCGGTCCCTTGATCGATCTCTCGACCGGTCCCTGGATGATCGTCTCCTTGATGACCGCTGGTCGGGGAGCTCCAATGGCGCGGAGATGCGTGACAAATCATCATCGTAGTATGAGTCTCGCTCCTTCTTGTGCCTTCTTGAACGCTTGGAATCTTCCCATTCGTCATCGGACCGCACATCTCGAGACGAGACATCTCTTGATGAGTGTCGACGATGAGATCTCGAAGGAGCGGAAACACGGGATCTGTCGTCCTCGTAATAGTAGTCCTCATCTTTCCACTGCTTCCGTGACTTCTTGGGGGTCTCGAGATCATCGCGGGAGCGGATGTCTTGGGGAGTGGCATCTCGAGGAGCAGCATCTCTAGACAACGATCGATGGTAAGTCCTGGAAGGAGATGAGCCCTGGGAGGCAGCCCATTCGCCACCTTCCTGGTTCGCCCAATCCGAAGGTCTTGCTGAAGGATCCCACTGGTCATGGTATCCAGCTTGTCTAGGCTCAGCGTCTCTGGAAGGTTGATCATGGTAGGCACTCCATGCACCAAGAGCGAAGGCAGGGGCAGCAACTCGAGCGACGTCGGCGACGCCAAAGTCGCGGCTACGTCGTTCGTCTTGCGCAGTCTCCCAGCCATCATCAGACTTAACATCTCTAGCCGGTGCCTCCTGAGAAGACTTGTCGTGGTAATAGTCGGTGGGGGGAGAAACCCGGGAGACCAACTCGTCCTCAAATTCACGACTCTTCCAGCTCTTCTTGCCTCTCTTCCAAGCGCTATCTTCCCAAACTGCCTCGCCCACTTCTCGGGGTTGAGCGGGCTCTGCTGGCGGGGCCTCAGGGGTGCTGTCATCCTGGACAACAACGACTTCTGACTTGGCTCGCTTCCGCTGCTGGCGCTTACTCAATTTCGGGACTTCCGAATCATCGTCGGGAAGTGGCACGTCCTCAGCCCTTGGAAGGTCTGACTTCTCGGGTTCGGGGCTCTTGGTGGTGACTTCGGGCTCAGCCACAAACGGCACGGGGGTATCCTCCTGGGGAGTCTCAACCTCGCCAATGATAAAGCCCTGCTGCTCCGGCAACAGTTTACCGGGAGCGTCGCTAGTATCCGAGGCGGTCTCTGCGTAAGGTCGTGTGTACCAGTTGCCCTTGGCATCGTCGTGAGTGTCACCATGAGCGTCGCCGATTGCCTTTTGCACACCTGGCGAAGAGTCGCGGCGATGGAAAGTCGGGTTGTCAATGACAATCTCGGGATCGAAGCCAGTTTCCTTCAGGCCGGCAGCAAGGGTGGCAGCAAACTCGAGGTCATCGGCGTAGCCACCGGGCATCTGTTCGGGGTGCGGGCTCGCAGGCTTGGGTCCAGGAATCGGCGGCTCACGACTCGAGTCATCGTCGAAGACCTCGGTGGAGAAAACGGGAACCACCTCACGGCTTGTCTCCTCGGGATAGCTTCTAGGAATATCCGCGGCTTTGTGAGCGGGAATCTCGACGTCAGGCTCGTTGATGGGCTCAGCGCTGCTACCAGCGATCGCCGCAGCCAGGATGCCCCATCGGCTCGCCTTGTTCAGTCGTGGCCTGGGCTTGTCAGAAGGCCAATCCGAGGGCTCGGAGTGGAAGTAGCTCTCAGAATCGCTACGAGTCTCGGGGGTCTCGACTTCAAAGCTCTTCGTCTCGTTCTCGCCCCAAGTGACGGATTTGGCAAGGGGAGCCGGCTCGTCAACCGGAACGATATCACCTCGGGGTGCGACGATCACGTCTTCGGGCGTGACGTCCTTGACTTCGGAAGTGACTGCGGGAGTAACAGCTGTGACTTCCGTGACCTCCTTGGCCTCAGGAGTGGCAGACACTTCCTTTGCTGTCTCCTTTTGCTCAGGTACAGGAGAAGGCTGGCGGCTTGGCAGGGGAGTAGGATAGATCAGATTCAGGACAGGCCGTTCCCGCGAGAGTTCCCTTGACCTCAGAACAAGAGCCATGGAATTGTCGCCCAGATTGCGGTAGTGTCTCTCCTCACGAGGATAGATCTTGTTGTCAATCTTCACATCCGCATTAGGACCTTCAAAGGGGCTTTTCTCCGTGTGCTTATCCTCCATATCGGGCGGCGTGACAATGGTGATAGGTTCATGCTTGTCGTCTTGCCACTTGTCAATAACCGATCGCTCAGGAGATGCACTGCGAGATCGCATCTCCTCGGAGGCAATCTTCCGAGCAATGCAGGTCTCTCGGTAGTATCGATCAGCTTCCTCCTGAACTGTGTCTCGTTCCTGTCGGGAGCTGTCTCGTGAGCTGTCCTCGGCGTGTCGAGCGCTCTGGCGTCCCCTCTCAACGACGACAGCGGACGCGACCGCGACGGCTGCTACAGGAATAGTGGCATGCTTGGCCTCGTCAAGAACAGATTTGGCTTCATGCTCCTCTTCCTCGTATCCATGGCCGGTGCGAGGGTCCTGGAACTGCATTACATCTTGTGTTCCTCTACGGTACTCTTCAACCATCCTCTCGATCTCGAACGAGTCCCGTCGGCTCAGACGAGCATCTGATGCCAGAGATCTCGGCGGAGAATCATCAAAATTAGGTTCGCGTTCAATCGTGACGACATTAGGCGTAAGGGGTCGCTTGGGCGTAGTCACCTGAGACATGGTGAAAGCATCGTCCGAAACCTGGTACTGGAATGGGTCGTAGGCCGGGTCTCTGGGCTGAGCAGGCTGGCTCGTCTCTGCGACAACTTCGTGCTCCGCAATAACATGGTGGCCTGCACCAGTTGGTAAAGGAAGCTCGCGGCTCTCTTCAGTGACGGTGGTAGTGCGCTCGCTACTCTCGGCTTGAACCTCGGGCTCGCGCACTACTTGGAATTCGGGTCCATGTTCGATGCGGAACTCTTTGCCTTCGCTTCGATCCAGTTGAGGCGCAACTACAACGTCGACTTTGCTCCTCTCCTCCTTCTCAACCTCCTTCTTCGTTACTAGGGTATCGTCATGATCATCATATCGTGAGGATTTTTCGTGCTTTCGCTCATTATACTGTGAATAAGAGGAGTCGTGGTGCGTTCGTCGGTATTCCCGTTCCCATTCCAGGTTTCGTTGCCGTTCATTTTCCAGTTCCTTCTGTCGTTCCGCCTGCTGAGCCAGTTGTCGTTCGAGTTCGAGCGTCTTCTGACGCTCAAGCTCCTGGGTTCTCTGCCTCTCGAGCTCGAGAGTCTTCTGTCGCTCAATTTCTTGAGCCTTCTGGCGCTCGAGCTCCTGGAGCTTCAGTTGCTCTGTCTCAAGGGCTTTCTGTCGCTCAAACTCCAGTCGCTCTCGCTCTCGCTCGAAAGACTCCTCCTGGACTCGTTCCTGGCGCTTCAAGTCCATCTCCCGCTTCTCGTCCCGACCACGTCGACTATCGTGGTCACGCTTATCTTCTTCGCGATGCTCTCGTCTGTCCCGGCTTTCCTTGCGTGAGGAAGCCGTATACGCCACGGCTGCGCCAACTGCGCCGAGGGCAGCAGCTTCGACAGCAATGTCGCCCCATTTACCATCAGACCCTTGACGAGAGTTGCGAGATTCCCTTCGGCTCGAATCCTCAAACTTCTCCGTCTCGTAGACCTTTGAGGACACGGGTACCTTGGGGACGGGCTGCTGGAGGGGAACTGGAGCAGGTCGAGCCTGGTGGGGGAGATCCTGACGCGAGACGGAATGAGAAGTCTGTTCTGACTGGAAGCGTGAATGCTCAGCGCTGGGACCTGAGTAGCTGTCCCGCATATGAATGGGTCCTGACGCCACACTGCCCGAGGAGCGGCGGTAGGCGGCTGCTTGCTCTTCATCCCGGAAGCCACACGGGGTGTTGATTGAGCCTCGCAGCGAATTGTAGGGACCGAATAGCCGGGGGTCGACAATCGAGTTCCGATCTCCGTATCCATATCCATATCTCCCATAGTCCGAAGTTGAATGGTAGCCCGAGTGAGAGTGGGAGCCAGCCATTGCTGCCGCGGCGCTCGCACTTGCGGCAGCTGCAGCAACTCCGACAGCGGGCCTCAGAGACTCCCCAACGGTACCGTAGGCAAGTTCCGAGTCGGCGGCTGAGCCCGCATCATCACTGCTACTAGTGGTGGAGGAGGATTCGTCGTCTGAGGCATCCTCCCAGTCTGAGTCGTCATCGGAAGTCTCAACGCGATTCCTGGAGTTGCCCAGGCCGTGACCCTGGCGTCGACCGTATCGAGACGCCATTGCCGCGCCTGCCGCGCCTGCTGCAAGTCCAAGAGCTGCCGCCTTGCCCTTACCTGAGCTCTTGCTAGCGCGGCGCATCTCATCCTCCTTGGACTTCCTGGCTAGGTTAGAGAGCTGTTGACCAAGAGCCATGATCTCTTCGTCTGCGGTCTTTACTTTCCGGGGCGGCAGAGTTGGTGTGCGGTCGTGGTCGGAGGCCTCCGCTGAGGACCGTCTTCGGCGCGCATAGCCCTGCGCGTATCCCGAAGAGGACGCATACCCTTGGGCAGAGGCAGAAGCGCGACTCCGAGGACTAAGAGTGCGACTCTTTGCCTGCTTGACATATCCCTGCCCGTACGCCAGGTCCGAGTTGACCGATGACGATGACGAATTGCCAAAGTAGAGGACGCGGCGCTTCTTCTTCTTCTTGTGGAGACGCTGCCTTATGCGCTCCGAGGGCGCCTTGAAGAAGGTGCCGAAAACGCCGCCATACTCCTTCGTGTCCTTGTATCGCGAGATATCCAGGAGTGACGACGACGTGTCACTGGACGAAGACAATGGGCTCGGAGGCGTCTGCGGTCGGCGTGTCTCTGGGTGAGGTGAGTAGGGATCGTTGTAGGCGGGATGAGTCTGAGGCGGCGCGTTGGGATAGGGTTGAGGGAGTGGATACTGCTGTTGTTGACGGTATGGTTGCTGTTGCTGAGGGGAGTGTTGATACTGCTGATGCTGGAATTGTTGGTATTGCTGTGGCTGTTGGTACATGGGGGATTGTTGATGTCGCTGTTGCTGGTATTGCTGAGAGTACTGTTGCTGGTACTGTTGTTGCTGTGGTGGTGGTGGAGGCGGTTGTTGTTGTTGTTGCGGGTATTGCTGAGGCGGCGGTTGCTGCGATGGCGGATGACGCGAATCTCTCGCATCGCGAGACTCGTGCCACCGGCGGCGAGCACTCTCGGAGTCCCGAGAGCGGTGATCTCGCATCATTGTGGCCGGCCTCTACGGGTGTCGATGGGAGGAATCGGGGGGTGTGGTGGAGGAGGGAGATGGTGTTTTGTTTTGCGAAGGAGCTCGACGCCAGCTTTCCATGGGTGCCCCGTTCGTCTCGGCCCGCTAAACAGGACAGACGGTGGCTGGGGTTTGGGTGTGTCCAACTCTTGGACGCTAGGCTCAGTCGTTGGCTCGGCCAGGTTCTCGCGGTGGGGTCTGAGATTGGATCTGCCGCTGGGCCTTGGGAGGCCTGGCCAGGCCTGGGTGGGCGCTAAAAATTGCTCGGTAGAGTGTGCTTGGCTGGTTTGTGTCCGTTCTGTCGCCGAGATGACGGGATGATGCGATGAAGGGATGGAGGATCTCCCTCGCGCTGATCGTGGTGGTATCGCGCTCTTCCTTTGCTGGGTAGGGGTTGCGCTGGTCCTAGGTGAGGATTTTCATATCGGTGGTTTTGTAAGAGCCGAGATCAACTCCAGGTCAGAGTTCGCCAAGGATGCTCTGTTATCGCAGAAATCATTTTAATCTTGGTCACTTCAGCTGGTGCAGAGTCGACATTCAGGCCGCCACACATTGGCTAGCGCCGTCGTCATCTCCACCGAGATTTGGTGCATTGCCAGCTGGCAGTCACATGCTGTAACACGTGCGGCCACCTCCGTCAGGGTGCCTACCCTGTAATTGGAGGGAGGGAAATCCGATTCGGCTTGCGTCAATATCCTCACGCAAGGGTCCTGGGGCTCCTCTTCAGCTGAAATCCAATAATGAGGTGTTATAGACGCCGAGGCCTATTTTTAATTATGGGCCGTGGCCATGCAGATGATAACCAGGCCGTTCAATGTTACCGTCAATTAAAAGCTTGACACTAGAATGGCTCAAACATGTGGACAACCTCCACAGGGTTGCTTAGCGAAGATCTCACCCAATTGACCAACACCGATTGTACTCTGAAACCCGCCACGGGCTTGACAACGCATGCCGCACCGCGCGCTACCATGTCCTCGCTCTTTACACATATACAAATCAAAGCACAGCCAGAAAAGCCCTTCAAAACCCACTCACAACCTTAACCTTGACGTGCATGCCCTTGGCGGGCCGGGCCGTTACACCGCCCCGGATTTCCACCTTGCTCTCGTCCGCCTCCTCCGGGTTCGCCAGCGCAAACTCGAACCGGCCGACCCACGCCGCGAGGAGGGCGGCGAACTCGGCCTTGGCGAAGCTCTGCCCGATACAGCTCCGGGGCCCGTGCAGGAACGGCAGGAACGCATAGTTGCTGGACGCACCCCCGCTGGCGGCCTTCCGGTCTGCGGCCCCACCCTCCGAGCCGGAGGGGAGCCAACGCTCCGGATCGAAACGGTCCGCGTCCGGACCCCAGAGGTGCTGGTCAAAGTGAGTCGCCCAGGGCACGATGACAATACGAGTCCCGCGTCGCACTGGGTGGCCCAGAATCGTGGTGTCGTGAGCGGCATCTCGCATCGTCAACGGCACGGGGCTGTAGTAACGGAGAACCTCACTGCACACGGCATTGAGGTACGGCATGTGATCGATGTCGAGGCTGGTGATGTCGGCATCCAAATCCACAGAGGGTAGGCGTTCTCGCACCTCTTTCCGCAGCTGCCTCTGAACCTCGGGGTATCGAGACAGCAGATAAACCGCCCACGTCATGGCCGCCGCTGTCGTCTCATGTCCCGCAGCGAGAAACGTCATGAGTTGGTCGACCAAGTTCTCATCCGTGAAGCCGCCGCTCTCAATGGCCACCGAGAGGATGTCAATATCTGGCTGCTCCTTGTTGGCTAACTTGGCCTTCTTCTCCCGGATCAGATCTCGACACACTGCTCGGATCTCGTCCGCCGCTGCGTTGATGGTCTGGTTCCGGCGGAATGGCAGCTTGGTGACTATCTGCAGCGGCACAAACATGGAAATGAGACCCAGGATCTGAGCCGCACGGGACGGCTTGATGATCTTCCTGTAAGTCCTGGCGAGAACGCTCTCCGGGTCTTGGATGGCGCCAAAGTCTCGCCCCATGCCAGCGACGCCGATGATATCGAGCGTCGCCCGCGATGCCCAGCTGGACACTTCAAGCTCGACCTCGTCCCGGCCCCCAAGCTCTGCCGTCATGGCCTGGGTCACCTCTTTCGCTTTGCGCCAGAAGATGGGATACATATCCTTGATGTGACGGAACGCAAACGCAGGCGTCAAGCTGCGGCGCTGCATCCTGTGCTCATCGCCCTCGGCGAACAGCACGCCTATTCCAAGGATGCGCCCGATAGATTGCTGCAAGTAACTCGGCTTCGCAAAGGCGTAGTTATTGGTGACCAGCACCTCAGCCAATGCTTTGGGTGAGCAGACAAGGATCCGCTCCTGGTTCAATAGGCCGCGGTAGCGGATGACGCCGTCGTTGGGAATCTCGGCCACCCTGGGGATGAGTATCAGTATGTTGTTTCCAGAGTACTATTCTGCACCACAAGAGGTAATCGACGAACCATTCTCGCATTGGCAGGCCCGAAGGCTCTGCAAATATCCTCTTTGCCTGGCCCAGAAGCCAGTGGTTGTTGGAGGGTTCAGGCAGATGTCGCAACGGCGACACGAGCAGCGGATAGATCCATATCGCCCAGACAACCCAGAACACGAAGCCCACGGTCCACAGCGCTGTAAAGTGTTTCAACAGAAGCAGCCTGGACCAATCGTCCTGCACCCAGGCGAAAGCCAGAGTGACAGTGGCAGCGCCGCCCGTGATGTTCTCCCACGGCAACCCCATAACGTCTCGAGGCCCTCACTCTTGAGTATCTTGCGCGTCAACGTCAAAGGGGGTCAAACAACGGGAGGAGCCAGTACTTTAACCGGGCGGGACAAGAAGCGACAGGAGCTGGGCTTTGCAGGGGACGGGGCCAGGGGTAACAGCCACGGGATGGCCTTATAAGCGATTCGTTTATCTTAAACGCGGTGGAGATTCCATCAATGCCCCCAGACTTGTTCAAGACTCGAGTCGTCAGAGAAGTTGGGAATTGCTCCAAGTCGGTCTATCCTGGTGTCCGATCGGTCGTCAACATTGTACCGCTGTCCCAACGGACATTACCGTTCCAACTTAAACTCCGACCGGCAGCCATGTTGGCCGAGTCTCCCACACTCACACGATGCGCTAGTTAGTCTCGCCCGCTTCATAGCTCTCCAAGAGGGTGAGCTAGGGTTGCATCAGAGTTGATGGGGGACAAAGTGGGTTTCTTTATGAAATTATCGCTAATTCCGCTGTTGTAATAGGACAGCCATTGACAGATAAGCCCTCTAGGCTGCCCGAGCGCTTCCCCCAAAATTGTCAAACGTCATGAAAACGCCAGTGACACTCCCTCCTAAAAGAAAACCATCCTGGTGCAATTTCCATGAATCAATCCATGATCCCTTGATGCCAAAGTCAACGCCAAATCAATCCCTCCTATGCGAATTCGATTCTTGTATCATCGTCCGCAACCTGTTCCATTCCCCTTCTGTCGACGTCCACCCGGCACCTGAGTGCCAAAGTCTAGGTCCATGACCTCAACCGCTCAGTCGATCTTGTCTATCCCGTGGCCTTCGCGGGGCAAGACCTCGACCACATGGTAGTTGCCACTCGCCCAGTCTCGCTTCACCTACCGGGTTGACGCATTCCGACCAAGAATTGCGCGCCTCGCACGAACCCGGCCCCGGCGCTACCAAGACCGATTGCTGTTGCCCTGGGTGGTTCCAGGTAGGTCCTGCGACGTAGCCAAGGAGGAGTTTGCGTTCTCGTTGGCTCCCGAAGCCGTCTGGCCAGCTTGCACCTGCGGCTGGTTCCGAATCTCCAGCAGCGGCAGATCATGAGATGGCGCCGCCCCAAGAGGCTGTCTGTCTGCGGCTCCTATGAATACTCCTTGCGGCTGGTACATGGGCGCCAATGGCGAGAGAGCTGACATCGAGGTGGTAGAAGATGGGAGAGCCGATTCTGCAGGCACATCCGTCATTGGCACATTACTCGAGGGGCCATTCAACCGAGCATTCGACATTTGATCACGTTCATTGGCCCATTGTTGCCGTCGCTCAATTGGCGGGATCTCATCCCAGTGATGCACAAATGAGTGACCGATTAGGGGTGCACCCGGAGCAGCACGCTGCGAGGGCGTGTCGAAGTGAACCACACGGCTATGCCCCCCCGACAGTGGCCTCAACTCGCGAGTGTGTCCATTGTCGTGTCGCGCTCGAGTTCGACGTTGTCGTTCGCCTGCATCACTTGGTGGTGATCTTCGTCCGGCCGTGACGGGCTGTCGCGAGGGGGATCCGTTTCTGCCCGCCATCCCATAAGACATTGCCATCGCCCTGGCCAAGATGTCGTCTGGATTAGCGGTTGTCCTATTGGGTCTGTCAGTTACCAATAACCAAGACATCAGCATGGCAGGAAGTCCAGTCACGCACCTTGATGAGACGTGGAGTCCCTGCGACCTCATCAAGCTCATGAAGGCGCGTGTAGAAGCGCTGGTATGCTGCTTGGGTTCCGAATGCAGCTTGTCACGGCAATATGGGCAGCTGTCTGACTCCTCGAGCCACTTCTTGATACAGTGGTCTCCAAAGATATGTCCGCATTTCGGAAGTCGGAGGGGGGCCTCGCAAATACCCTCAGGAGTTTCGACGCCGTAATCGTTATAACAAATGACACAACCTACAACGCATTAGCTTCACCATTCCGCCGACTCCTTCGACGGTGAGATCGCTTACTCCGGTCTCCCTCTGGGACATCTTCAATCTTGACACTTTCGAGAGATCGCAATGTCGTCTTGGATGCTACCATCTTGGTATTAACAGCACCTCGCATGAGTTGCATGTGGCGGAGGACAGTTTCTTCGTTTGCCTCGGCAGAGGAATCCGACCCGCCCGGGCTGTACATGCCGTGCTCGAAATACACATGCCGGGGAGCGTCGTCATCGTCTTCCCGCCCAGGCTCCGACGACATGATGCGAGTGGATGTTGGTCTGCGCTGGCGTGGGTGGTGAGATCTGCGGAAACCAGACGAAGGAGGGGATGGCCCTAAAGAATATTAGCTGGTGCAAGCGACTGGTTTCGTGTGTGCTGCATGATACGGTGGCGTCGGACGAGGGTTTCTCGCAAGCCAGAACTCGGTGTAACCAGAGAGGAGGCTGGCTGACCCCGAGGCAGGAGGGAAGCTTACTGGTAGGAGAAGGTATGTCGCGAAAGGTGGTCCTTGAAGAAGTGGAAGCCGACGAAAAGTGACCCCGGCGCGGCGGTGGCGGTGTTGTCATGTAGTGGTGATGGGGGAGAGGCACCGGCACGGGTACGGGTACGGGCACGAAGTGAGGGGAGTTGTTGTGGTGTTGGCCAAAGTTGTTTGTTGGAGGTTCCGATGCGAGAAACGGCGGGCGCTGTTGCTGCTGTGAATTAGGCTCCGGGCCTGCTGCACCTGCACCTACACCTGGTGGTGGAATACCCAGGCCTGCAGGCGGCTGAAAACTCAATGGCAGGCTGGGTAGTTGGTTTGCAAAAGCTCCATCACGGCTGTTCGCAGCCGTGCCGGAAGCGACCGGCGCCACGGGGGGTGGCATGGGATTGCGGTGGTAGGTCTGATGTCGTCCGTTCGGTCGCGGAGAGATGGCCCCCGGCACGTTTTCTGAAAACGCATGAGGATGCGGCAGGCCCAGCATAGGCGGCAACATGCCTCCATGATGGCCGAGCTGAAAGGGATCCGGACCGGAGCCGGGTGCAGGCTGCAACGGGTGGTGGTGGTGGTGAGGATAGCTCTGAGGCAAGCCTGGGTTCTGTGTCTGCCACGGGTAAGAAGGTGAGTTCTGTGAGTGAGACATCCAATGGTTCGAAGCCGAGTGTACGGGATCGTAGTGGCCAGAAGACCGGGGGTGGTTGTGCATTATATAGTCCATGGGATCCATCTTGGGCGACGCAGCTCGGCTGCTGGATGAACCTCGTCTGCGACGACCTGGGCTGGCAGAGCCTTGCAAAAGAGAAGCCGCCCGGGAGCCTGATGTGGTCTTCCAGGCGTCGCGGGGGTTGAAAAGGGCGGCTCAGACGCTGCGAGTCTCGAATGGGCACAATGCGAGTGGCAGCAACACCAGCTGCCTGGACGACTGCCCCACGTAAGTGATGGGTATGTGTATTCGTAGTATTCTAGCAGTGTTGGACTAGGACTATCGGTAGCACGCTGCGATCACAGGGCGGTGATCGGGAAACGCGGAGGGGTCGAGGTCTTGGGACCAAGGACTTCTGGATGCCGAAGCGAGGGACCAAGGGAGAGAGGTATGGTAGAGCCGAATGAGGGCGGGCGGCCGCGGTGGGAGGAGTGGTGAGGATGGATGAGGGGCAGCAGCTGCTGGCCGGGGGTCTTTCTGTTATCGGGGGGGCTGCGATAACGCCAATGACGACGTAGCTTGTAACTTTAGCGGCGGCGTCCAGGACCAAGACGACGGGAGCTGACGGGCGAGACCAGAGGTGGTCGTCAAAAGATGGCGGCGACGACAACGACGGTGAGGTGGAAAGAGAAGAGGGAAGGAAGGGAAAAGATAGGAATAAAATGGTGTGGGGGACAGACAGAGCAGACAGAAAAGCTGAGCCGGGCTGAGCTGAGCGAGCGAGCGAGACAAGAGGAGAAATGCAAAAAAAGAAGACCGGATGCCACGTCTTGTACGAATGAGACTCCCTGGACCGGACTGGACTGCACTGGCCGACGGCGGACGGGTGGTGATGCTGTGGGTTGCAGGGACAGGCTCGGGCGGAATCCAGCAGTGCCAACGTCTTTGTCCGTCGCTCGCGAGTGAGGCCGGGCTTGGCTGGGCCTGCCTGGGATGTGGTCTAGACGCTGCCTGGGCGAGCGAGCACCTCTGACACTGACACCGGGGGGGCAAGCTCTGCTTTCCCTTGCTACCGGGGGGCAGGATGAGGAGGAGGCGCTTTGGATGAGGCGTACAGCTAGGTAGGCTCAGTACCTTGAGGCAGGCAGCGAGCGTCGGTGGCAATGGCAGGCGTCAGGAAATGTCGTCAATGTGGCCAGGCGGGTGATGGATGTAAGTGCGATGGATGCTAGGTAGCTACCCAACCTGGAAGGAAGAGCGGTAGGTGGGTAACTAGACGAGACGACGACGAGACGAGATGTGGGAGAACGGAAGCCGGTGGTCAGCTCCAATGGGTCAACGGTTGCGAGCGTACGAGGAGGCGTTTAGGTGGTGTAGCAGGACGTGAGAGGGAACAGGTCAGATTCAGGTTACGGAGGCGTAAGGAAGAGAAGGCAGGCAGGCAGGCAGGCAGGCAGGCAGGAGGCGGGCAAGGTGAAGCCCGGGAATGAAGGAAAAGGCTTCTTTGTCTTTACGTAGGCGTACCGGCGGAGAGGACGGACGTCTGGAGTAATATGGAATAGAGGAAGGGTTAAAAAAAAAAGGGGAGCAAGAATGAACAGGCCGGCGGGCTGCTCTTGTCCCTCCAACAGAAACCCCGGGGATGATGATGGCACCAAATGTCGCAGTCAAGTCGCAGTCGCAAGTCGCGGTTGGATCAGTTGGCTGGCTGGCCGTCCACCACACTCACTCACACTCCCCAAGATGCTGGTGCCGGCCGGCCGTGTTTGGCAGCAAGTGGAGAGTCGTCGGGTTGATCGGTACGGTGCAGTATCCCCCAAAGTAAGCTGCTCCCCAAGCAGAGAGGCCCGCCGCCTGGGTAGGCAAGGCATTCAAAGCGGGACTGACGGACAGGACAGCCTGGGTTTGTGATAAGCGAAGCGGGCAGAAGGGACCGCGTGCGGCGGGAAGGCGAGGATGGATCACCGAGAGCAAAAAGACGCCGCCGACAGAGACAAACGGAAGGGAGAAGACGACGATGATGATGACCAGGGCTGGTGGGAATGAGGGGTTGGAGAAGAGAGGTGAATGATGAGGGAGGAGTGAAATGAAAGGTGAGCAAGCAGGCAGACAGACACAGACAAACCGAAAGGTAAAACGAACGACGAACCAACGCACGACGACCAAGAAAACAGTCGATCAAAGTGCGAGTAGGCGAACGGACAAGCTTCCAAGGTTCTCCTCCTCCGGATGAAGCGACCCTCGTTCGCCCTAAAAGAAACCACCCAACGACTGACCCGTTGGTACCATACTAGGTTGCTTGCTGCGGTGCGGTACGGTACCTCCACCACCGGGGGGCACGGGCAGAGCAGGGCAGGGTCTCTCGAGTGATGAGCTGGAGACGGAGAGACTCTCAGGACCTCACAATGAGAGAGAGTCATGGTCATGCGCAGAGGAAGCCTAGCCGGGCATGGACGATGCCGTCCAAAGGTAGCCCCAGCCGCCAGCCGGAGTCAACTGGGCAAAAACTCAAGCCAGTTTCCAGCCAGCCCAAGCCCCATCATCGATCCAGCAAACGACAGCTTTGACCTTTTTTTCTTCTTCACTTTTTTTCTTTTCCCTTGCTCACTCACCTGAGCAATTAGCGGGACAAGATCGCCTCAGTGGAGCTTGTTGCGTGCCATGGACGTACAGTAAGAAAAGCGAAGTGTGCTGGCTGGGGGGGGTCCGGGAGGCGTGTCAACGGAGCCTATCCCAAACGCGCACATGATGCGAAGAGGGTATGATAGATTGGCTCTCGTCCATTGGATTAGCAGGTGTCTGGGCGGGCTCTTCCCTGCCCTTTTGACCTTGACTGCCAGGTTCCGGCCCAGCTCCCAGCAACTGAACGAACGCCCGGGTCCTACCTTTTTAATGGATGGACCTAGGGTCCATTGGATGGATGGAGGCCCGGAGGTGTACTCCAGGTGCTGAGGCGGCGGGCCTCGTAGAACAAACTTAACCACCACCACCCACCCTGGAGATGGCGGAAACCATCAGGTTCAGCTGGTTAGGGTACGACGCCCCCTCTCTCGTATCGCAAAAGGAACATGGTGGGAAAAAAGAAAGCAGAACCCGAATTTCTGGTTGGTCCCTCTGTTCATGATCCTGGAAGTGAGAAGTGAGTTGTGCAGTCTGTGTTCATACTGTGAATCAAGATTACCCTTTTAGGATGCGGACCCGGTATTCAGCGACCTCAAACTAACAAGACGCCGGGCAATGTCCAAGAAGTCATGGGACGATGCCTGACCTCTCTTCTCTGCTGAATCACTTTGAAAGCACCTCGTTTCATCAGTTGTTCCGTGATTACCTCTCTCCTGTATCATAGGTGCCATGCCATGATGGTTCAGCCTGTCGACGACATGACCATCATGTGAGTGCCTGCCGTCGCCTCGCGTGCCTCGAGCCATCCATCACATCACATCACCCATGATTGCCCATCACTCCTAAAGCTCGGTCCACAGCCGGGAAACGCTCTCACAATTGCGGCTCATGTCGCGACCGCCATGATAAGCCCCCTCTCCGCTAGGCTAGACCTCACTGGAACTGCCCCTCCAGCGTCAACCTGGCGTCCGTCTGACGTTCCTCTCTATTTAGCCCACCAAGCGCCATGGTCCTCCCACAGCGAACCCGCTTGGCAAAGGAACCAGCCGGGTTCTTTTTTCCTGTCTTGCTTTCTTTTCTCGACTGCTGCGCGCACCTCTCTGGTAGGCAAGCTGCATAATAATGCAACGAATAATGTCCGTCCTCCAAGCCCTGCCGCGTCGTCGCTGCTGTGCTGTGCTGTGCTGTGCTGTCTTCGTCAAACCCAATAGAAAAAGGGTCCGCGCAGAGACTATCGGTTCCCATCCTGGATATGTTTGTTCGACCGCCCCCCTCCGCCACCATTGGCATGCCGTGGATGCCCTGGCGTGTAAGTTGGGCTCCTTGATGATGGGTATGTTGCTAACCTTGTTCGCTGACCACGCAAGCAGCGAGTCTGTTCGTCATTATAATGTGGCTTCCCTTTTCCCAAGTCGTCTTCCTGTTCCCCTGCCGCGAACTAAAAAGATGCCATGAGTCTCTCAGTCAATCAAAGGATTGCATCTCACAGCCAGCTGGAGCTCCAAGGAGCATCCGTCCGACGGCACAGCCGATCGGCTACGCACCGCAAACCCAAGACAGCAAACACACACACATGCACACCACCTGACACCTCACTCCCCGAGAATCAAATCAACATGAACGCCCAGCTCAAGCCCGGTTTGAGGTCTCACATGCAGAATGGCAACCTTGTCTTTCGACTCGCCCGGTCTTTTTTAATGCTGAGACACTTGTCGGATCTACACTTGGGCTTTACAGGCCGCCCTGCCTTCTGGTGCTGACAATAGAAACCTTGTCTTTCAATAGATTACGGATAGAGATGAGAGACTCAATGCCGAATTCCGGTTCAGGGATCTCCAAGGCGTCCACCCGGTTTCATCGCATCTCTATCAGCAACCATTATCGCTATGACTCAATATCCCCCCCACCGTCCTCGTCCCTGTCCGCTCCCACTCACATGGCCTCTTCGCGCAACCCTGGCGCATCTCACGCGCCTCAACACCGTCCCATCGATGCCTTATTGAATACATACGTCAGACCTCAAGGCACCTGAGCATTCCATTCCCATACTCGGTCAGTGGAGGCGCCTGTGCCGCTCGGGCGTTGCGGATCCCACCCATCACCATCTGCCAGAACCTGCAACCACTTTAACCTCGAGGCCATCAATTGGTCCCTCCGCACTCGGAATCCCCAGATCCTGGATAAATACTGGCCCTCGTCGACAGAAACAGATCTGTAACGACTGCCCGGCACCGTGACACTTCTCGCTCCTTTCGAGGGCAACTCTTCTATTCGCTGTCTCATCTTCCTGGATCCCGGCGGCGATCCCGGACACTCGGGGGAGTCGCCGTATTGGGATGCTTCATCCTCTGTCCCATTATGGTTGTTTGTCCGTCCCCGGCTCAAAGTTTGGAGCAACGCACTGCTTCTATTTACATAAAGCCTGGGGTCCGTCCCCCAGGCACGGCATATGTAGGTAAACAGGGAAGACACGTCCGGCATCAAACAAACCTGGCAAACTAGGTTGATTTGACTTTCGAGTCCCGGTCTCCGCCCAACTTTGGTTTCGTACAACTGTCAGCACAGATAGAGCATCGCCTCGTCGTCCTCGCCGGAATAGGCCGCAACCAGCCGTCGCTGCATCTATCCCGTTCCACCTCGATGCAACGTGCAGTCCCTCGGCGAGTCACGGCTGCTGTTCGGTTCCGAATGTTTGCCCTGCGAGTAGTAGTTGCTCACTGCCTCCACCGCCATCTCAGCCCGCTGCGAGAGGGTGACACTGCAGTAAGATTCACTTGATTCCGAGCTCAGCGGCCGAGCCCATGACACAGAGTTTTGGCCTGCAAACAAATCCGACAGCCCATAATCTGTCTGCATCACTTCTTGGGCAGGCGATACTTGCCGCCTGCTAGCTCCAACTCATTCTCCGCCACCTTTTCTCCCAAAAACTCTTGTAGTTCCTCGTTGCTCCAAGAGCAGCCATCGGCGATCAGCATCTTCATCATCATCAAAATCTGCGCCAGGGGCATGGCTGGCGCCGAATTCGTCAACATGCCCACGATGAATTGCCAGTAGACAGCTCGTCTCTCCTGCTCCTTTGAATCTATCTTGGCCTTGCGTGGAGATGCTTGGCCGCCGTCTTCAGGGCCTTGGTCATCTCCCGGAGTATCTGCCTGGTCTGCTGCACCCTCGTCGTCCAGCCGTTCGAGAACCATGTAATTCTGCTGACCGACATCGCGAAGCACTTTCTTGCCAACCCAGAATTTCAGGGCTGCCTCAAGCAGGTCTTCGTCAATCATGAGCTGCTGCCAGATGTCGTTGAAATTGCGCTGCACTGGCCCGGATTCGCTCTGGCCGTTTTCGTCTTGGAATGCGTAGATCACGGCAGCCTCGTATGTCTTGCACTCAAGTTCGACGGAACGGTCCTCAAAGTCCAGCTTGACTGTTGCTGAACCCAGCTGGTCCAGCCAAGTGAGCTTCCGGGATGTCTTTAGGTCCTCAAACTCTCGCTCATACTGACTCTGCATTGCCGCAATCGGCCGTGGCACCGTGAATGGCTCTTTAGACAAACCAGGCCAGAAGAGTCGTGAGAGAGTCTTGGCTTCATAATAAAGCTCATCCGTGGTGCCCGGGGGTCGCCGTAGATTCGAGCGGATAGCCGAATTCACAGTCTTTGAGTCCTGGATGTCCCTCATCATGACATCGCAATTTTGCAGGGCATTTTCACCAAACCGTTTTCTCAAAAGACTTAATACCTTGGTCTCTTGTAAGAAGCTCCTCTGGTTTGAGAGCAGACGCTCGGCGAGAATGAGTTGAAACTCTTTGATGAAAATGTCCTGGGAACCGAGGGCATTGATCAGCGTGCCAATGACATCCTCATTTCTAGGTCGTTTGTAATTGACACCCGCGTCCGCTGGGTCTGGTACCCAGGTCATATCGTTCCAGTCGAGGTCATCATCGTCCGTTGGGCGCCGTTGCTGCTGGGAGGCCGAGTTGAGCAAGACTGCCAACTCTACCAACTTCGTCTTGCCCTCCTCCGAATGATTACTGCTGGGGTTGGACAGTAGGCCTGTGACGACAATCCGGATGGCATCATCCCTCTGGCAGAGATATAACTGCAGCGCATGGACGACACGATCAAGCAGCACCTTTGAGTGATCAAGCGCATGAAATGTCCTGATCATGGAGATGTAGGTTTGGAGGATGTCCAGCGTAGATCGACCAGGGTGAAGAAGGCGTATTTGTAGAGCCATTGAAAACGCATCTGTGAGTTGCAAGCGGCGCTGTGGTGTCGTAACAGCTGAGCGAAGGTCGTCAAGGCCTCCTTTGCTTTCGGGCCAGCTGAGGGCAATGTCGAAGAGCTCCTGAATCCGCAGTGTCGCTAGACGTCCAACAGCAATTTCTTTCCAACACTCTACGTCGTTCCAGGCAATGCGGGTTCCAAGACGACTGAAGACTTCAACAGCGAGACGTCCGTAAATATTCTCAACCCACTCGGACAGGTGAGCGAGACAACCAGTAGGCGCACCCGGAGATGATGTTGACGGTTCCCGTAACTGCCAGACTCCTGAATATGAAGTTTTGATAAACTCCTCCATGCTCGCGTCCATAATTTCAGCGAATAGCACCTGAAACTTCTCGCCAGCTAGACCAACATTCTGTAGAGACTCCAGTAAGCCCAGGAGCTCTTTCCGAGCCACCGAGTCATCACCATCGTCTGCAGGTTCTGATGCTGTCCCATCATAGCGCTTGCCAATGCCGAGATTTAGATGAACCAGCCGTTGAAGAACGTTGCGGATGGCACTTGTTAGTCCCTGGTTGAGGGAGTTTCCAATGATGGCGTGCAAGTCTCGACGAAATTTGGTCAGAGCCGCATCTGCCGACGCTTCATCTTCAAATCCTTGGCCGATGAGCGTCAGTCCGTACAGATACTGGCGATGGGCAGCCTCGAGGGTCGAGATGCTCGAGAGCAGGATCTGCGTCAGGTCGGTTTGGCTGGCGCAGGCGGCCAGCAACGGCATAACATGGTAAACAAAGTGCTGGCGAACCTGCTGCGTGTGCCAGAGCAGGATGTCCTCAGTGTGCGCAGCCTGCGGCAATGCACGGCCAGGGTAGAGGAGCAAGGCCAGGGAGTCTCGGAAGTCCAGGTCAATGTCCTGTGACTCCTGCGACAGGGCGCCAAATGAGTCCTCAGCGGCAACTGAGGTCGGCAGCTGGATCCTGGAGGTGACGACGTGCCATGCTCGATCCCACCTCACCTGGTCGCTGGGTTGATGGAGAGTCTGGTGGAAGAGCGGCGGCGGTGGTGGAGCAGCTCTCTGACGAGGCGACAACGCGTGTGGACCACCAAAGGCGACGCCGTGCTCGGTGAATGCCGCGACGGGAGTCGACCGAGGAGTCGGCTGGGAGATGTCGGTCTGGAACACGGACCGGAAAACCTTTTGCTTGCGAGCCCGGTATCGCGACGCCGTCATGGTCATTGTGGCATGGTGTAATGGGGGTGAGAATGTCGACGACGAGATGTTGTTGTTTGGTACGTGCGGATATAGGAACGGACAGGCCTGGAGCCTGTGCTTTTCCGGAAGAAGGAGCAACCCACACAGGGCAACTGCAGGGCAGGTGGGGTATCTGTACTGCCAAGAACGCGCGCTTAGTGCGCTAACCAGAGACGCGACCGCTCTTTGGCCGCGTGCATCGGCAGGCAAGGCAAGGCAGCAGAATATGGTAACAGTTGCGACCAAAAATGGTTGCTAGTCCTGCTTGACAAACTATTACCAAGACGCTTAGACCTTCCAATGGGCGCTGAAGCTATTGCTCACCATTATGCTGTTGTTGCGCCGTCGAACTGAGCCCAGCGCCCGGTGTCAGCGACCCCACGCGAGCAGCCAGAGCGCAGTTTGTTTGTTTGAGCCTGTTTAGCGGGAGATTAGACTGAGTCCCAGCTTCTTCATGCTCAGCCCGAGAAACATGGTGAGGCGAGCGCTGGCTGTCACATTCCTAGGCTGGCGCACGCCATTTTGTTCCTCCTGAACCGCCGGCTGTTGGAGAAACGTCCCACATGGGAGGGACCATGGTGGTTCGTTCGAGAAGCCAAGTTAAATGAGCTGCGTAGGGGGTGTAGAAGCTTTTGTTTCAGCAGATGGGAGACTAAACATACCGAGTCAAAGCACTGTGGGTGTCGTACGCCAGGGGAGTATGTACTGCAAAGGCAGCGATTTTAGGGTGACAGAAGGATCGCCGGAGGAGAGAAGAAGCATGAGCCATCAACCGGGAACTGTCAAGATCCTTCTGTGGAGGAGATGAACACCACCCCCGGGCGGCGATGAAGACGAAAAAAAAAACCCCGATGGTGGCGATGGTCAAACCCCTCCGGTAATCCGTGACCCGCCCCGAGGATCACCCCAATCCCGGCCGAGTCTGCCGCACCCAGGCCCGGGGTTTCCTCCCGAATTCTCGGGATACCAATCAAGTCGTGAACACGGTATTGATTTTTGTCTGCTCAACTTTGCGATATTCAAGAAAAGTATATTCCCACTGGTAAGCAATTCGCCCTGCCCCTCCGCCAATAATGCATGCCTCTCAGACATTTTGACGTAGTGAGAAGCATTGACAAGAGATTGCCCCAATCTGTAGGGGGATGCTAAAGAAGCACGGAGCAGGTATTCCTCAGCTTGAATCTCGAATCTCAACTCCCACGTAGCTACTCCACCTTTACCCATCGGCCAAGCCTCCAGCAAAAGAGTCTATGCGTCTAGTCCCTTTGATATTAATGGGAATTAGCCCAGACCAAATACTTGGCCGCTGCTCGCACTCGGACTCGCTACCATCTCCAAGGAGGGATCGATCGTGCTCTACACACCCCAAAAGCGCACGCGAGCGGGCGGCTCGTGGCTCACGATCTGCCGCCCTTAGCGAAAGGGGGCGGCGGTCGTGTAGCAGACGAAAATCTGGGCCGAGCCGAAACTCTAGCTGAAGGATTGGAACCGTTGTGTCGGAATGAAGCTTCCAGGATTCAGGAACCAGTGTTCTGGGATCGTCTGGTGTACCTGCGTGTGCCTCATATCCCATTGCATGCAGTCAACTACCTAGCTGCTCGACCAAGTTCATGTAGGTAGAGGCACTCGAAAGAGAAGGGGGACAGGACATGACATGGCATGGCATGAGCCAGCCTGCTCAAGCCCGCCCACATCCCGGACGCGGTGAGCAGCCCAAAAGTCCCCCTTTCTCGGGTCCTGTCTGTCAGTCAAGCTCTCCGCCTCCACTCTTGGCCTTGCAATCAGTCCGCTTTTCCCCAGCCCTACTCTGCCTTATAGAATGGGTGCGGCGAGGAGCTGGGATTTCTCACGTCATTATCAATCATAACCATGGTCGCTTGACTGAGAAAAGGCCCCGGCATCTGGGAGTGTCTTGTCCCGTCTCATGGTTCGTCCACATGGCCTACTCCTCTGGTGTAGGGGGGAAGGTGGCTAGGTGGACAAGGTGCAGAATGTCGATGCCTAGAGTAAACGAGCGACGATCCGATCCAGTTTGGCCTTGGCTGCAAAGACCATCGTTCGGGGGTGGCCGTGCCATGATCATGACAGTTTCCTGGTCAATCATGGGCGAGAATGGATGGGATGGGATGGGATTGCTACCTACCCATTGACCTAGGGGCCATGTCGTCATGCCCTTGGGAATCAAGGGTAGAATATCCCGCCTTTCCTGTGTGTCAAGGGCATTCCCATCACTCCATACATCCATGTAATCGGTTGCGACGTTACCCAGGGACCTGGCACCGGTTGATATTATCTGATTCGCTGGAGCGCCTTGGGCAGGGCACCACGAGTGCCGCCAGTACTGATTGCAAGGTCCAACGTACAGTACACAGACATCCATAACCATACAAATCTGCTTGGTGGATTGCTGCCCCTCGTGCCTTTTACATTCTTCCAACCATCCATCTCCACCTATCCAGCGCAAGCTAAAGGCCGTGCCACGTTCTTGAGCCCTGGAACAAGGTACCCGCAGGTCCGCGGGCTGCGCAAGTGTGGATGTGCTAAATACTTCGTCAGTGGAGATCATTGGTGTTCACAACCCATGTGGACCGCCACCCCCGTTTCAAACCCAGCCCATGGATGCCACCAAACCTTCTCACAGGCCTACCGGGGTGTTTCCCCCTGCTGGGAGAGGGAGAGGGAGAGGGAGACGTGGGACCCATCCATATCCATGGAGGGGGCGTGCGTCGTTAAGGTGCCGCCTTGTTGGGCGTGGCTGGCTTCGTCCTGCGCCGGCGTCGGGTCCGACACGATCCGGCCAACCGTCCCCAAGGCCCTGGGCAGGCGAGAGAACATCGGCTTCGGGTCCTGACTTCTCTGGATACCCGATGCCGCTAGGCCAGGATACGGGTATTCATGGATATTAGTGCAGTACAATATAGTACTGTACCGTATAGCACTGGACACAAGGTAATCATGTCTATGGACGGGCGGTGGCTTTAATCTCTCATGAACCCACTACTGTACCCGAATCAGCATCACCCCTAGAATCTCACTGTCATGACTTGACTTCTTTGCGTCTTCTTTTAGCCCGGTCACCAAGCTAAGCGTTCCAGGTGTCTGTATCCCCCTCGTCTCCTCTCGTCTCCCCTCCACCTCCACCTCCGCCTCCTCCTGCTCGTTGCAACTCACTGCGGCTACCGCTACCCGTCGTCGCTTGGCCACTGTCCCGTGCTATTTGCGGCGCGGCTGTGTGCTGCAAGTTCTGACGCTGCTTGGTCACACTCACACACTCACAGCCCGGGGTGGGCTTGCTTGCCGCGACGATCATTTGCTTCTCGCTCGCACGTCCGTACCAACAGTCTGGGGCATCCCATCCTCCCTCTGCGGGCGGGTTGTTTCAGATGCATTTTCCTCGTTCGATTCTTGCATCCTTGCTGCCCTAAATTTTGCTGCCACTGCCAACTCGACCATTCAGTGAGGCTGGGTGCTGCTCATCACTTCCAACTGCATAGCGTTAACTCTGGAGGTGGCGCTGACTGGTTGATCTGTCAGGTTGATTGCGGCTTAGGTCGCAATTGAAACTGCTGCAGGGGCATCGGACCTTTTCACCAACATCTTTAGCACCTATTGCATCGCCATCTTTTTTGACATGGTGGTATATTTGGTAGTAACTTGTTCGTGAGGTATCTTTGTTGGTAGGTATGTTTGCTTGTTGGTTGGTTGACAGGTAGGTAGCCATGTTGCAGTCCAGCTCAGCTCCTCAAGCAGCCAGCGCTCTCTCTATGATATCGTGATCAGGTAAACACCTGTATGACTTGACGCATGAATAAAACAAAACAAAACAAAACAGAAAAGTGGGTAGAAGAAACTCCATACCGAAATGTCGATATGGGGGTATGGTGTTGAGAAAGAAATGGACAAGAAGAAGAATCCCAAAGTCGACTCCGCAAACAGAATCTCAACCATGCTCCCCTCCAAGAACACCCAACCGTCAACAAATCTCTTCCTTCTCAAATGCCTCCCTCAAGATGTTGTTTCGTCATGTATGCCTCATCTGGCCACCATCAGATCGTATGCCGGCCATGGATGCCATCTAGATTCGTTCCCGAGCAAAAGACAACAACACCGAATCCTGCGAGGCAGATTTCCCTTTGCGTCCCTGCCGGGATCTTTTGCCTTCCAAAAATACGCCGTACCCTAATAGAAATGCGCCAACCAGTGTGCTGTAGCAGCTTCGCATCCGCGTGTGATAAGCAACCAGCGCCAATTTTGGCTCAGTGCGAGGCTGAGCCCCCAGAAAAGGTCGGGGTAGCGACGGCACCCCAGTTTTTTTTCCCGATGGCGGTGTTCGTTCCAAAATATCCCTCCCCTCTCTCAAGTGTTTCGTCGACCCTTGCACTTGTCGTGAAGTAAGTGTCCGTTTCTAGCCGTGGTCCTTGTAAATTCAGCTCCGCAGTTGGGACACGTCGCTTTGGCTGCTTGTCCAGACTTCTCGCGTTGGTGCCTCAGTAGGTTGCTAAATGTTGAAAATTGGCGTCCGTTACATCCGTGTTCCCAGCATCGTGGTTTTGGCCGGCTCTGCACAACTCGGACGTGTCCTCCCTCGTGTGAGCTGGTGCTGCCCGAGCCCATGACGGCCGGTACCTGATACATGAAACCAACGTCCTGACCAACGGGTATGGATGTCGGTCGCGCGCTGTCATGAACAACAAAATTAGTCAATTGCGCCTCAATCCGTGCGGGTCGGCGATAGTACCTGTAATGCCCGGGTCCTGCATAAACTGCCGCATAGTCTACGGGCATGTTGTAGTTGGCTTGTCTGGTCATCGCAGATTAGCATGGCCCGGGCGCCGCCTTATCTCGGCAGGGGTCTTACAAGTTCTGTGGGTATGCTGTTGGGTACACTGATGCCGATTGTGCTTGTTGGTCGTCCATCGTCGCTGGGCTGTAGGACTGTAGGTATGTCGAGCCTCCCATCGTTGTTGCTGGTTCGCTCATGAGAGTCACGGGAGCCGGAGAAGTTGTGTAGGCTGAAAGATTCATGGCAGTCGTCGCACTGGGGAGCCCCATGGCTGGCGGCGGGGAATCGACGTAAGAATTGCTGCTGGCTCTGCGCATTCGGCTCACTAGTCTTGTGTCCCGACGAGCTTTGTCTTGGTGCCGCTTGAGTTCTCGCTGGTCTGTTGTAAGGGATAGTCGTGGTGGGCTCGAGGTCAAAGATCTCGAATGCGATGGTGGCGAGAGGCTAGTTCCAGAGACCGGACCCATTGACGACAGTCCAGTACTCATCATCGAGTTTCCAGACGCATTCGACTCTAGAGGGCCTGTAAACTCTGTCAGTTCCAGCTGCGGAGGCGATTCGGGAAAAGGTCTTCATACCTGGCCAAGTGAAGGCCGACCTTGGTCCCATGGAGAAGGCCGGGTCAAATTGGAGAGCGACAGTGCTGTCATACACATTAGCTTCAAATCAATGTGCTGTAGTTAATGATGGTATACCTCATGTCGGATGATCTCTCTGTTTGACGAGAGTCCGATGCCAATGGCTGTAGTGAAGTTCTGCCGTGTTGTTGGCGAAGAGACGAACCAGAGTCCGACTGTAGCTGATCTGTTTGACTCCAGCTCGAGTTTAGGCCGGCCGGAGTTAGGACCGGAAACGGGGAGTAGGGTTGAGAAGCGGGTGTGGGGAGGTAAGATGACTCCGCGGTCGACGAGCTCAGGTACGTCGTTGACGAGTAACTGTTTGGCGAGGAAACTGGGGGCTGCCGCGAAGACTCGAGCGAGAGGCTCTGGGGTGAGGCAGATATGCTTGAGTTGGTGATGAACTGCCCTCCGGTGAGCGAGACGTGACTGCCGACAGTTGATCTGGCGGGCGGTGAGTTCATGTTGTCACAGCTTCCATCTGTTGCGGCCGGGTCCATCTTGACTGACGATGGAGGGGATGGGGGAAGGTAGAGAGACTCGGGTTGAGACATACGGAAAGACAAGGAGTCAATGAGGTCGGTGATAAAGGAGGGGTCTTGTCGAATCGAGGTGCCGATGCGATTATTAAGTGACAAGCCGGGGGGAGGAATCGGGGCTTATAAGAAGCCTCGCGAAAGCTGATCAGAGATGGAGATGCATCAAAGCTGGGTTGAGAAGTGATCTATCTATGGAAGACCCTCTGAGCCCCAAACACGTTCAGGGACAGGATGCCGACACTTATGAGAGAGGCAGTACAAGGAGTTTTGCAAGTTGAACGTGCATAAAGAGTGGAGGAGCTTAGGTTGACAAGAAACCGTTCTTAGATTGAGTGACATGGAAGAAAGACCTGGCAGGAGCAGGGCAGTATACATTGACAGGGTCCGGATGGTGGTCGGTCCAGGTGCTTCGTAGACCGTACATCGAGCAATGAGAAAACCCGCCGGAGAGCCAGGGTAGGATCATGGCGGGAGTGGCACCATAGGAAATGGGGATGGGGGAGCCTTCAAGGGGGGTGAACGAGAGAATGGGGGCGTGGTGAAGCTGACCAGAGATCCAGCACCCATGCCATGAAGACATGGCCTAAGAGACCTGTGGTCACAGCGCAGGTATGTGGCGTAGCGGGGGAAGAAGCGAGTGTCGATAGGCCCTTTGACTTGACCAGCAGCATGTAGGACCCGTGTTAAGGTGGCCTTACCAGGCCATCGAGGTGCATGCCCGCGGTTGGGCCATGGCATGGGGTATGGCAGGGAGTGTGTGGGCAACCCGTGGCTCATGAATGGAAGCCCACCCCAAAGAAGCTCCATAGACTGCGTGGATGGACTGCCACTGAAGAGACGGGCGGGTCGTTGCAAGGCCCAACGGTCCCTACCCAAGATGGAAGACCGGGATCAAGACGACAGCCGAGCTGGGGTTGGAGCCGCAGTCATGTCGCGGGTATTTGGAACTACCAGGTTAACTTGTCGACCTAATTAGTCCCACGATGGGAGAGCAGAGAGACCCAAGGTGACCGGTACGTACGTCAGTGACATTTGGCTTACTCCCGGTGGGGAGTCAAGACTGTCATGTCTATCATCTGTCCAATGCGAGCGATATGCGTGCCACTCTGAAAAGACCGAGCAGCGTGCCAGCTCGCTGAATTGAGCCAAGGTTGGTTCAACACTGCCGTATCGAGTTGGACCGTTGGTCTCGTCCCGCATTCGATCCATGAATTAATCAGCGTAGATGAGTCGGTCAAGTAACGAAGGAAGTCTTGGTCCTCGAAGGGCGGCAGTTGCTGTTGACTGTGTTTCCAGCAGCGTCGCCGTGGGCGCAGAGCTCCACGCTCGCAAAAGGCAGAAACAGTTGAGGGAAGCCGTAGGATCACGATCCCTGCACATTGTGCTTCTCTCCTCAGAGCTTGGCGGGTGGGCGGTCGAGGCAGACGAGAACAAGACATGAGTCGGCTAGGCGAGCTAATTGTAGGGGGGCTGCGCACTCATTCGCTCATCATCAGCCCAACATGCGGACTCTCTAGGGGCATCACGTCTCTGGCTTGTGGGAATAGACCGGCGATTCGGTCTACTTCCCGACTCCTGCCAAGAGGGTTCGTCGCACAGCGCGTGGGCTTTCGGTAAAGCGTCCCTGATGGAACGGGATCCAATGGCTTGCTTGAGCCCAACCCAAACGATGAAAGGCGGGTCGAAGACAATCAAGAGTTCCAGGGCCAAGGTAGCGGGCTCCTCCCTAGCTAGCGAAAGGGCGGTCCAAGGGTCAGGGAGATGGGATAATGGGGACCCGCGCATGTTGGTGTTGGTATTGGTGCCGGCGTCGACTGTTACCGGGGGGTAGGCGTCGACGGGCGCCCGCTTGACGTGCCGTCAACATGAGTGCCGTCGAGTCGACGGGAGGGAGTGCCGTGGGAGGGATGGATGGACATGTTGTTGGGATAGAAGTGGGCTCTCAAGCTCGATACCTACTGACCTCATACGTCGCAATCTTGGGATGGGAAGTGGGTGCGTGCGCGTTTCTCGACACCTGTGCGCAAGCGACACAGACGCCTTACCGCTTCGGGCGCTTGGGGAGTCGGCCGCCCCTCCTCAAGCTCCCTCGCCTTTCTCGCGCAAGGAGGGTCGGGAAGAACGATGGAAGGCGGGTGGTAGCGTGGAGTCGCGGAGTCACTTCGGCAGGCGCAACTGGCAGGCGCAATGGCTGCGCTAGAAAACAAGATGCTTGCAGCCGTTGCGCGGGCGCTCCCCCGTTGCCGCGCCGCGCACCTTACCTTACCTTTGCCTTGGGAAGAGGTCCATGGGTGCCTCAGGTTGCATTCCCGGCTTAGCGCGGGTTGAGGTCAAGGGCCCCCCTCGAACTTTCCCCTCATTACAGCGACACAGCCAACCGCACCTCCCAGGGAAGGTACTTCCCAGTTACCAGATCCCTTCCAGCTACCACGAGGACTCGCTTAACCAAGGCAGCTATTGGACTCCTCAAAGGGCAGGTACCGAAGATTGTGAGGCCTTGATGCCTTTTCCAGCCCTCTCCATCTTGAATCTCTACTTTGGCGACTGTGCCGCTCAGTTTTCCCATCCAGGTTGTTACCGAGCCTTGTACTCTTATCCCCGATATAGCTACATTGAGGCGGTACCTGCTATTTTTGACCCATGCAACACGACCTCAGAGCCACAGGCTTGGACGACTATCACTATCACTCACAGCCCCCCCAGATGGCCTGCCCACCTGGCCTCTTTCCTCAGACCCCCAAGCTTGTCACCCGCCCGTAACCATTCGAGTCACCCTCCAACTCCTCTCATCCAGGCACCAAGAATATGCAGAGAAGCAGGCACCGAAGTTTTGGTCGGCACCAACTCCTTTAAGCGCGTTGCTCCCGTCGTCACCTTGCAGTGTCCTCGCAGCTTGACTCACATGAGCAATTTCAAGTTCCTATCCGATCTGATTGGGACAGGTCTTGTGCTCCTCGCCGCCTGTCTCTCTCTCCCCTTCGCGTTTCTCGCGGAGCGACTCGCTCTTATGTTGATCGCGAACAACCCTTGGCAAACCTTCTTGAGCACTGACTCTGACCAGTCCCGATTCGTGACTGACTCGCGGGTGCGAATGTGACGACAACGACAGTGGCAGTGGCAGCCAAGTACGAATTCTGGCTCCATGATGCTGACTCTGCCCCCGATAGCAGTCCGGTTGCAACACAGAGCTCCCCACCAGTCACTTAGTCGGTGGTGGCTAGTAGGGGCTTGAGCCGACGCTCGTAAACTGCCCCAGACGGAAGTGGCCCAGCGCTGACGGCGTCTAATCGATCCAATGAATGCTCCTTCAACTAGCACAGGCGCGCAAACAGTCATTGCTCAAGAAAGCGGGGGTCATCGAGGCCAGAAGGCGCAGTGCGACAAAAGGACATTGACGTGGATCACAGCTCTAGCGTCGTGGCCCCGGTGTGCGCAGAGCCCCAATCGGAAGAATTGGCTTGATCACAGCTTGGCCCCATGGACCACTGGCTGTCTCTGCCTTCCAGACCCCGACCCATCCAGCTTCAAGGTCCATGCCGGTAGACATAGCTTTGCACATGCCTCGCAGGCTTGCGTTACCTCTTCCCCCGGGCCCCTTGACACAACCGGCTCCTAGGCTGGGGCTCACTACAAGCCTCGTTACAGATCAGAGCCTGAGCCCTGGACTGCGGTATCGCGCTTCCCACCCACTGCCCGCCCACGCCATCGCATCGGCATCCCTCGCGGGCCACGCCACAGGCGGTTGATAGATCTTCGCGATTTTTCTCACAGCTTGAACACAGCCTCCTCCGCATCATCAGACCGTGACAGAGACTTCAAAAATAGCTTTATAACTCGAAACACTCACTATATGACAACTCATGCATTGGGGCAAAGCAAAAGTGAGCCTTGCATTCGCATGTTTCATCGCTCACCGGTGACCAGCAGTCGCCTCTACTGGTTTTGACAGTGGCACACCCGTTGGACACTGACACTCGGGACAAGCCACTCACTTGTTAATGGGAGAAGCCGAGAGTTGCACCCGCCACTGCAATTGACACCTCTATCGTGGCATGATGGGGTAATCCTTGGGGGATGAGTACCTGTTTGACTGCCAGGGATGCGCACCTTACGCCCACTAGCCATGGTACCTACCTCTGCTTGATCCCTTAATGTCAGACCCAAATCCCGCCTGCCAGTTCTAGATCGACAGGCCCAAATGTCTATCTCGTCTAGATCTGAAAAGTTGGTTGATTTGGCTCTTGTTCGATGTTATCGAGTGCAATAAACCATGTTTGAATAAAGATGCTGACCCAGGAGCTCACGAAAAGTCACATTTGCCCAACGAGTCTAGGCATGACCAAGGTCGCGAAGGCTAGAGATTTCACGCCTTTCTTCATCAGTATCGCCGATGGATTTCAATATGTTGTGTCTAGACCACGGTTATCAAGATTTCGCCAAAGGCTCAGGGATGCCAAGGAGCGCCAACCAGATCGAGGCCCGTTCTAACCCAGTCCAGGCAGGTCCAACTACAACATTGGGCATCAGAGATACCTTATTGCTTCTCACAAGGCATTTGGCTGATGCCAGACCGGCATTTAGACGGCCATGGGAAGGTTGTGGCGGGTGGAGGTGGACTGGAGCAGCCCTGCAGACGATCGTTCCCCCAGAGCGCCCCTTTCCTGGCGAGTTTCGACGTTCAGACAAGTCTCAATGGGTTCGGTTCTGAAGCAATAAGGTGTGACCGACGCGGCGTCTCCACTTGTCTAGGGTCGGCGACATGGGTTTGACACCAAGTCGATTTTGGAACAGCTGAACATGATGAGGCTTGAGCCACGTCCGAGCCATTCCAAATCACACCCAGTCTTCCCCAGGTCAAGGACCGTAAAACAACTATTCACAAATGAAGACCGCCACCCACGTTTCAGACAAGGACACACCAACCACGGTCCCGTGTTGATAGAAGCCCCCCTCGAAAATTGTCTCCGGACATGACCGTCAAACGGTTGCAATTCACGCACACCGAAACCCTCCGGATGCCACTATTGGTCGCTATCACCAGAGGGGGCTTAGCATCGATCGACAAAGGCTACAGTAGCTTGCAGATTGAATTGTCGCTGCCTACAGAAGACGATCGATACCTGTTCGGTGTTAACGTTCGGCGGCGATTTACCACCAGCTGGCTCGTGTCTGGCCTGCCAGGGAATGATCATGACATAAGGCAGGGCAGTCTATATTTCTTGCCATGAATGCAGCCGGGCTGAACACAAAGCATCATGCTTTGTCATAGCGCCAGTGTCAGAACCAGTCCGTGGAACGCCGAAATGGGTTGCAAGATGGTCAATGGCGCAAGGCATTTGGGGGAAGTCTGGTCAAGCACTCTCAACCTTGACGAGCTGAGAACCACGACTTTCTAAACGGGATATTTGTCATGCTGCATTGGTTCCAATACGAAGCTAGAGCAGTGCTGCGTCTGCCAGGATCCAAGATCAACGAGGATACCGAGTCAGGGGAACCGCAGAAGCAGCTCAGCACAGATGTTTACGCCCGGAGAACAGGATGCCTAGGCACGTTTCATGATCGTCTACATGTGATCCTACGGCATCAGAATGCAGTTCTTGCCAACGAAGCAGCGGTAGTTCGGTGTGTCATTGCAAGTCTAGCTCTGATGAACCTGACCAGAGTCCCCACCAGATGTTGAACGTCTCACAAAGATATTGTATATGGATGGTACCGAGAATCCTCCGTCCTTTTGGAAGACAAGCCACGGGGATATTCATCCTCCTGTGTTAAAGTATCTTCCGGGAAGGTGTCTGAGCAATATGGAGTGGCCCTTACGAACCCATCCTACGCTTCACAAGTACACATTTTCTTCGACGAGATTCGCTGTGGGACGATCCACCAAATTACAACTCACCCTTGGGTATGGTGCAGCATGGCGAGATAGCAGTACTGGCAAATGGTGTGATGCCTGAAGCGATAATGGAGCTATATGGAGTGGCGATCATGAGGGGCTATTTTCATGTGATGAGGCTCTTGACGAGGTCTGCTGCGCATCCTTTGGGCCGCCTCCAAGCACATGCAGTGTTTCTGGGCCTCGAACTAGTCAGGCACCAGAACCGCCAGTTGCGGTTTGGTCCTGATAGCGGGGAGGGGGCACGCGTTCTCTCGAGCAAATCTGCCTTGGGCAGTCTCGGCCAAGTTTGGGTGGCGTAAGTGTTGTCGTCTTGGGAGGAAATATGGCGTACTTTGGAGCTACGGAGGCGAAACCAACCTTGGACATTTATAAACACCATTATTAATCTTGGTGTCATATTCGCTAGAAGTAGCGAGTAACAGGCCAGCAACCCTTCAGTGAAGTCGAGGAGTGGTCAATTGGGCAAGGGGGAGTCATTGGCGATGCATGAGTGCTATGTCTATGACAGGGACTCGCCATTAAATGGCTTCCTAGGCTCGAAACTTGACATTATACCACAAGACTCATGCTAGGTCGATCATAACATGCAGTGTTAGTCCAGGGGAGCATGGCGACGTAGAACAGCCCGTTTGTTGCGCCACTCATGATGTGACAGCACTTTAGTTCTCGAGTCTAATTAGCTTAAGGATCTTGAGAAGAGATTCAGCAGTTGTGGAAACTTGGGGGTAGTGTGCAGAACCTCGCGCAGCAGAACAAAGTCGGTAGTGGTCCCATGATGCTGGAACTCGAGAGTAGTCACTGGAAGCAGAGAGTGCTTCCTCGTGGAAGGGATCCCGGCATTCATGGGCTAAACTGATGGGGATAAACTCTCTTGGGGCAAGTATCATGGTTCTTTTCTACGGGTTGCGATCGCCAAACTATTCCGTGTTGACGAATGTGTATGTTGGCTTGAGTTCTGATATCCTTCGTGTTTGGACATAGCCCTTCTCTCTGTGGCTACCAACATGGCCGTATAGATATGGATCTCTAGTATCTAGTAGTATGGAAGTTCGGATCTATGGGTGAGGCTTCACGCAGTCATTATATATTGAGAAGTGTTGGTCGTATGAGGTGACATTGTTGAAATGAGTATATCCACATGTTAACAATACAGTATTCTTAACGTCGTATAATAAAAATCATGTGGCCTTTTGGGGTTCTTTAGTATCGTTTTTTATTTTTTTGCACCCTTTTGAAGGAGGCATTTTCACTAAGCATGGCCGAGGAGCATTTTGTGTTTGTATGTAAGTTGACCACTTTTCACAGCAAAGAATGAAAGACAGACCAAGTATCATGTACACAATAGTTACATGTACCAAAAATTCAAGAGTTCCCCCACCCTAAACACATCATCTCCCATTGCCATTTTCATGGGAGAGGCGGTGCTCCCGTCCAAAGTGGTTGAGCAAGTTTGTACAGGGTAAGCGACTCGACGATATCACCATGTCATTGATCGAGGGTGGATGGTGATGTCCAGGCTCATGGGTTTCACATGCTGCGTATCGTCTTTTATGGCGTCGTCGACCACGCGTTTTCTCGGCCTTATTATCGGATCTCGCCTTATGCGAGAGAGCTCTACCACGTTTCGTGGCTTGGGGGGATTCGCTTCGAGCAGCTCGGTCCATCTGTAGTGAAACTATGAGAGAAACAATAAAGCTGGGAGGAGAGTAGACATGACCTCACAAGCTAAAGAGGAAGACGAGAGTTACATCATTAACTGTACCTACAACATCGTGGTCATGAGATGGAGCTTGTGATATCCGAACTGGCAAGCTCCCAAAGAAAAATGAGTCTTATGTAATCCATCATCTTTCACTTTCCGTCTCTTGTCTCTCTCCCTTGACCGCATGATCTCTCTCATTCACACCCAAAAAGAAGATCGTCTTTTATCTTAAAAAACGACCTTTACTGTTTGACACGCGTTCTTTCTCGTTCCTAGACAAACGTGTTCTTTTCTTTCGTTGCGAACACGGTTGCTCGTTGAAAGACACTCCAGCGCCGCTGGTTGGTACTTGGGCTCTATTAGCGACGTAGAGTGGTCGCCAGGCAGCGACCGCGTCTGCCCATAAAGACCAGCAACAGCAGCAGCAACAACAACACCAGGAATCTAGTCAAGAGAGGGAAAGAAGAAGAGGAAGAGAAGAAGAAGCTCAACTCTCAACCGCAACACCAAAAAGCGCAACTTTACCAACGATACTAATACCCCATCTCACACGTCCCAGCAACACACTCGCACAATACACCCCTCCGGAAAAAAAAACCCCTCCCCCGCCACCATGTCGTCCTTCTTCGTCGAGCTCTGGGAGGGCATCTTTACGCCCGGCCCGACGCCCACCCTCCTCAAGGCCGCCAACGGCTCCTTCGCCGCTCTCCAGCTCGTCCTCCTCCTCATGTTCGCCGCCACCTACAACGTCCACTGCCTCGTCCTCTCCATCCTGTGCGCCGGCCTGTGGTGGAGCATCAACTGGTTCGCCGCCGAGCTGGCCATCGCGCAGCGCGAGCAGCGCGAGAAGGAGGAGAGGGAGAAGCGCGAGGCCGCTCGGGACGATGACACCACCGACGGCGACGAAGACGAGACCGAGACTGAGGTTGAGACGGCCTCCGCTTCCGCTTCCGCTTCCGCCCCAGCCGCCGCTGCCGTCCCGAGCAAGGCGCCGCCTGCCAAGGATCCCACGACCCTGGATGCCGCCGTCGCCGCGGGGCTGGAGCCCGTCGAGCCAAAGGGTGAGGTGACGCAGCGCGTCGCTGCTGGTGGCACTCAGTCGAGCGTCAGCACCGAGGACGAGTGGGAGAAGGTGTCCGAGGCCGAGAACGAGAAGGACAAGTAGAAGAAGACTGCGCTGCGCAAGTTGGCGGCTCGGCTCGTCAACACGATGACGACGACGACGACGGACATAACAGGAAGCAACACACAGGTGACGGACGGCGGTGCAAGAGGCGCGACAACGGTGTTGTTGGGGATACCCTTTGCGAGATCTGTCATTTCTGCCTTGTACATGGGACAGCGTGGACGTATTCATTCATATTACTACCCCCAGACTTAGAGGTCATCTCTGGCCATATCTTGATATATGATTCTAAGCATCGCAGCAGCTCTATAAAAGTGCTCCATGTTCCCAGCCAGACTCCGGCCCTGCCGCGTCTAGTTGCCCAGAATATTATATACCCGTTTTGCCTTGCCTTTCCTATGCGCTATTATACCCAACCCAAATCCAATACGATAATTCGAAACTCTAGATTGTTGATGCCATGTCTATGCAAGACAGTCCTCAGCCCTGTAAATCCCCAAGCTATAGATCTTTCAGCTTCCGCGTCACATGCGCCGCGACCAAGCTGCTCATGGCGCCGATGAACAAGCAAACCGCAATCGCATTCGGTCCAGTGGGATCTGATGGCTCCTTCGAGTCTGCAGCTAGCTCAGGGCTCTTTCCTGGCTCTAGGATGGAAAAAACAATGGTGGAGATGAAGGTTCCGACAAACTGTGGTAGCGTCGTGTAGATGTTGAGAATACCAAAGTAGATACCCGACAGCTCTCCCGTCGACGCCGTCGGAGGTGAGTCGCCTGGCCCATGCTCTAGATGCAGAGGAGCTTCATCTGAGTCGAGGTCCGGCAGCTCGATATCGGGCTCGTCCGAGATGCGACGATATGTGCCGTCGGCACCGGCGCCACCGCTGAGTTTGTTGACCTCAACGCCGAGAAAGGCGGACGGCGCCCACATGGCGAGTGTCCACGGTCTAGAGGTTAATCATGAGTATGAAAGCACTACACTCGAACAAGGGGATTATATCACTCACATGCCACAGAGGCACACCAGTGCCGTCGCGAATCGGAAGCTCGTCGCAAAGGGTGCCAAGGACATGGCGCCAGCAAACATCAGGTGCCCAATCATCCATGCAGTGAGTAAACTCGGCTTCACCTTGTTGAAGCGTGTCAAGAAGCCTGCGATGGCCTGCGGTGGCCGGTGGGTATACGAATTGTCTTCAGGCGACTGCACAAACATGGGCAGCACCCAAGCCCCAGCAAAGGTGATGATGGAGTAGATGACGAGCGCAGTGCTACCAATACGCCCGATCGCTCCAAGAGTATCCTCAGACTTTCTCGCGTCGGCTGGCACGTCGTAGCGGAAGTACGTCTCGCCTACCCATGTGGTACTGTAAAAGAGAAAGGGGAACCAGCCGATCCACGCCCAGAACTGGGCCCAGCAGATGGACTGGATCCGAGGGGGGAGGTTAAGTAGCGTCGAGTAGATCTGACGGAAGACCTTGAACCGTCCCTGATGCTGAGTAGGCTTGGATGAGATCAATATGCGCTCTGTGACGGCCCAGCATGTGAGAGCTGTTGAGCACAGGATGGACACAGTCGAGATGACAGTGAGCTGCTTGAACTGCGTAGACCCGAGCGTGGTTCCAAATATTTGCACCAAGTCAACAGCTCCAGCACCATAGGCGATCATGTGGCCGATGGCAGACATGCGACTCGCTATAGCAGAAGGCGTTAGCTATGTGCAGCTCAAGTAGAGTTAAACTTACACCAAGCTGCGCCCGACTGTTGTTTGTCCAATGGTAAAGTATCGACGACGAGACTCTTTGCGCATGACATGACTGAATCTGTTAGCAACAACATTCCAACCCCTCGTATGTTGAGAGTACCCACCAGCGTTGATGGCAAAGTCCACAACATAGATGGCTAGAATAGCTAGCACTATTGTAGGGCGTTTCGCTGCCTCCTCGTCTGATACCACCCATCCCACAATCTCTCGTGTGAAGCCAAGGATCAAAAGGTTGATGGCGACGATTATAGAGCCAATGACCATGAGCGGTCGTCGGCGACCCCATCTTGACTTGCTCTCGTCCGCAATGACTCCGACGACGGGCTGGACTACGAGGCCGGATAATGGACCAGCAATCCAGACTAGAGATGTGCTGCTCTTGCTCAGGCCAAGATTAAGTAGATACGGCGTGCAATCTGTCCGAGCGTTAACAATTGGTAGCTTGGCGAGGAATTGTAAACCAACATGTCATTTCGACGCCCCATGTGAATCTGAAATAGGGGATACGAGTTAGCGACTCGGGTTTTAGATCGTGGTATCATGGCAAAAAAAGACACGTACGTCACGCCAATGGTGATAAAGTTCAACAACACCATTCGCACCGCCTCAGTGTTGCCCTTGACTGAGGGTGTTCCCGACCAGCTCGCCATGTTGGCTGGGTTATATCTTTCGCGCCCGTAATCCTCGCTGTCCCTGTCGAAGCTGTCTTCGCGATCGTTGCTTGTGTCGAATTGCCGGGGGGCACGGTCGTCATGGGCCTCCGCGCTGGAGGAAGAGGGAGTCTGTATCGGAGGGGAAGCTTCTCTGGAGGAGTGCGACACGTCAATGGACAAAACCGAGGCCGAAGGTGAAGGCGTCGCTGAAGGTGTGGCCACGAACGAGAAGGACGATGACGGGGAAGACGAGCGGGCGGCGGATGCTGAAGGAACGACGAGGTGCGTGCTGGACGGGGGCCGTCGAGGACTCTGATGCTGTGGTTGCGACCGTGAGCGCTGGTTCTGGTTCTGGTTCTGTTGCTGCTGAGGTTGAGGCTGAGACAGAGGTTGAGGCATAGGTTCAGAGTTGCTACATTGTTGCTGGTCAAGTTGCTGATGATGCTGCTGGTGCTCAGGCTGTTGCGGGCACTCCCCATTACCCCCCTGCTCTTGCGGCGAGCTTGTCGCGGGCATTTCGTGTTGTGTGGGTCATGGAACGGGAGAAGAATAGACGGGTACCTTTTCTTACGTAGCTTGTACCAGGGTATAAATGAACCGAGAGGAAGATGAGGACAGAAAAAAAAGGCTTGGCAGATGATAGAGATAATGAATCCTTGGAGGAGAAGGCTAGATCTATTTCTGTGACAAGGACGGTGCAGTATGACTCCGCTGCAATTCTTACTGTACCTAATGTACCTGCCCCCTTTCCTCCCGTCGGGTCCAAGGGAGAGGGAGGGTGGCTAGGAAGGTGGGATGGTTCTCGTTTCCCTTTTCGGTAGGCCCATCATCGGCTCTTGCCCGCCTGTAGTGGGCGGGCGGGAAGAGCCTCCGCAAAAGTCTGGGGTTTTAGTTCAGAGTCACATGTCAACAGTAACAAGGTCTGGGGCAAGAGTCCACTTGGCGTAGATCTTTGCTACTTACCTACTCTAGGACCTATATCACAGCTTGATAGACTGTCTCGACATTGGCGAGGCCCATTGTTTCAACCCTACATCTCACCTATGACCTTCTGGAATATCCACTCTGTTCGATTGCTGGGGGGCTGGTTCCACCCTCATCAGTCTCATCTCCTCACGTCCAACACTGTGCCTCAAACTTTTGATAATCATTTATTGTTCTGGTATCTCATCCCAAACTCGGCTCAGCACTGTCCCTCGTCTCCTATGCATGCCCTTCCTTCTTTAATATGAGCCTGTAATATTCATGGTGCAATGCTAGCAATGCGAGCCCTGCCCGCCAAGTTTTCTCCTTGTTCCTCCACCCGCAACATCCGAAATCTTACATACGCTGTTGGTATTTTCTTCTGAACGCCGGGCTCCCTTCCCTGTCCTCTCGTCCTCGTCTTCGTCCTCGAATTCGACACATGGATGCTTGCTTCCACCTTCCACGACGTGACCCCTGCTGTACTTCTCGCCATTCGAGGACATTGAAGGAGAGCCAAACCACAATACACAAGTCCAAACAAATGAGAGCCCCTGAATCAAACTGCACACACAAGCACAATAACGCAACTTCCAGAATAAACAAGGGTCAGTGTCTGATCCATGAAGAAGAACAAAAGGTGGTAAAGAAGATCAAGAAACCAAAAGGAAAGACGGTGACTCTCATCGCTGAGTGCCTTTCCTGCTCGTTGCGTTCCAAATCGCATGTCCGTGGAATAAACGCCCATAGCCCCCTCTTTAGTCCTAGTACATAACCTCTTTGATGATGCATTACGTGGTTCAATAGTAAAGTCAAGTCATCGCTTGCTTGCTTGCTGATGCATGAGTTGCAACTTTGCCGCCGTTAGAAATCGGCCAGCTTGGCAAAATGTTTCGACCAGATCCATCCGACCTGGTCACCGGGATCGTCCTGGTTCTTTGCCAACCAGAGCTCTCCTTTCTCCGCGATCACATCGAAAATCTGGAGCAGGAGTCAGTCAGAATCCCCAACCTGCAAGACTGTTACTGTTTGACTTACCTCGCCAGCCTGATAGACCAGGTATGGGTAACCAGCTTCATGTTTTGTCGTAGCAATGTTGAACTCGAATAACGATGCTGCTAGCCAGAGCACATTGTACCCATCTGCTGTCGGTCCACGTTCCCGTGATGATGCACGGGACGACCGGGCGCTGTCTTCCGGTCCATCAGCCATCGGCAACGCTGAGTGGAAGAGGCCAGAGAACCGCCGACCTTCTTGAGGCTGGTTCTGGGAGCTGTATGTGGTGTGCGAATCTCGTAGGTGATGTGTGTTCGAGTCGGAGCTCTGTCTTGGAAGACCGCCAGAATCAAAGCTTCGCCCCGTGCTCGGTCTGGTCGAAGCGGCAAAGGACCGTGAGCTGCCTGGCATCTCTGGGGATAAGGGTGACGCCGTGCCTTGCTGGTGACTGCTGATACCAGCATAATAATCACGGTAGTAATACTGATGCGGACTGGGGATGGTTCCCGCTCCAGCACTGGTGGGCGACATGTTGTACGAGCCGCTGTGACGCTTGAGCATATCCGGAGGCGGGAGACCTGGTGCCTGTTCGCCATTGACTGAATGGCCCCGACCCCGCGAATCGTTCTCCGATGGGCGTGACCGTATTCTGAGTGACGATGCCTCATCCATGCTTCGTGTGGTTGATTGAGAGACTCTGCCACGATATGTAGGGTTGAGGATGCCAACGTTGGCTACCTGCTCTTGTGCATATGGGAAATCTCGATGGAAGGTGGCAACGACCTCCTTGAGGTCTGGCATGTCGGGGCAGTCACCCAGCACCACCCTCATCTTCTCCTTCCAGATACCGTACCACTTCGCCTGGATGTTGACAAAGTTGCCAACACAAATGTTACCGATCTTTTCTGTAAGGGCAGATAGCTTCGGAAGCTCCTTCTTGAGTGTATCATTCAGGGCCTCGTATTGCTCGACAAGCTCGTTGAGTTTCGAGTCGATGCTCTTGCCCGCACGCTTCAACTGCTCGTATCGTTCATAGTCCACGCGACGCTTTTGTCGCTTCTTCATGGCCAGTGATGGGTTGCCATACGCCTTGATAACATGTTCAAACGGCTCAATGACATGCTTTCGAACTTGTGACAGCTATGACTTGTCAGCATGGCTTCATCATCATGTCCTTCTTCACTTACATGTTCCTCAAGTGCCACCTTTTCCAAATCCTGTATCGAGATGTTGAACTGAACCCACTTGCTCTCCAGCTCGGGGTAGTTTCCAGGTTGGAGTCTCATGACCAGCTCGATCGACGACAAATACTGGAGAAACTCGTGGACATAGGCCGAAACTTGTCTTGTGTAGAATTCGACGTCCCGGAGCACGACCTGCAGTCGCAGATAATCGTCACCAAACTTCTCGTTGAGCTTGGCATAGTCGGCGTCCTCAGATTGGCGGCTGCCCGAACCCTGAAGTTTATCGACTCGTTTCCCAAATGCCCGCGCAAATCCAGCCTTGACGTCAGACTCTTTCCGTTTCCTTCCGACGATTTGCCCGACCAGTTCGAAGTTCTTCTTGGTTTTGTTAATCTCAATGATGGCGTTTTCGAGAATCTCCTTGGCCTCAATAAGGCCTTCTCGGTCGGGGTGGTCCTGGGGCGTATGCTGGAGAAGAGTCATGATGAGATTGGGGTATTTGGTGATGCGCTGCATTGGTTTGATGAGCAGGGAGTCCAAGTCCCATGCAGCTGTCAAATCCTTTGCAACCTCGTTGCATTCGTTCAGCCACACCTTGACAGTGGGATCTTGCTGGATCTGAATGAGCCGCTTCGCCGCTCCGTCACTGTTCCTCAAGAAGCCCTCATGGGCCAGCTTCATCTTTTCCATATTGGCCTTGAAAACAGGACCGAGCGCGACAGTCCGATCCTTGCCATCGTCGATATCCGCAGGGTTCAAGTGGCCGGGTTCCGACATGAACGAGCCCTCTCTAGCGAGAGCCGAGCGACGACCCTGCATTGCATAGACGGCCGAGACTGCTTCCTTGACTTGGGCAAAGAATGAAGTGTGAAATGCGATAATCTCATCTGTGTTGCGGAAAATGAGCTTCACAGTATTGCCGTCAAGCTTGGGGCATGCCTCGGCCGTCCCCTTGTAGATTTCTTCGACAATATTCATATCCCGGACAAATACGGCCTCAGTGTCGACAAGTTCCTTGATCACGTTTCGACGCTGAATCAACCGTTGCTTCTCCTTTCCTGTCGGCCCATTCTTGTCCTGTGCCTCGGAGGCCCCGTCGCCATTGAGGGTCGCCGAGTCGGCAAAATACTGATTCTGTGTTCCCAGAGAGGCCGTGTCCATTGACTGAGGTGTCGTCATTGTTGGCATATAATCTTCCGAACCACGTTCAGAGTTGATGAAGGTGCTTCCGCTTTGTGACTGCTCATAAAATACAGCCGATGCCCTCTGGGAGTTGCACGCTGAGCCAGATGTCGAGGCGGGAATAGGCGGGGGTTCGTGATTCGGTGACGGAAAGTAGGAGAAGCTCTTGCTCGCCCTGTTGGAGAGATAGGGCACCGAGAAGCCATCACCTGTATCGAGTTCCGGAAGTTGATGACCTAGGTATGGCGATCGGGTCGAGTCTATCGAGGGACGGACCTCAGGCTGAGTACTGTGAATCTCCAGAGGTCGGATTGTTGGCCCTCGATCTCTATGGATAGACATGGTTTCGAAGATTGTCACATGGCCATGGTCGCCAGTGTCATCCTCATCGTCAATGTCTGGGAAGGCTGCCGAGCGAGTTGCAGGAGACACTTCAGCGCTATCAACCGTGTAGTCTGTCCATGTCGACTGTTGGCTTGCTCGGTTAGGTGCAGACAGTGTCGGTACCATGAGATTCGTTGAAGACTCTGGGCGCTGATGCTCATAATGGTGGTATTCGTGATCGTCTGTGCCGTCAGCATCGAAAGATTCGCAGGTAGAAGCCCGATGAGAAGAAACCCGATCGTCAAATTGCGATTCCGACCTGCACTCTTCAGTTCTGTTGTGGTCATCCGTCTCCTCAGTGCAGGTATCGGTGAGAGCGCCATCATCCTCGTGGTGATAATGCACAATGCCCTCATCTGCATCCGATTCTGACTGACATTCCGATTCATAATCGTGCTCGATGCGAGGAAACGGTACCGTCTCCTCATGCTCCTCAGCCGGTCGCGGGTCCTCGTAGGGTGGATGGGATGGCAAGACGGCAACAGTAGTCTCAAATGGTGACTGATGATCTAGTTGAGAGTGAACATCCTCCTCATATACAGTGAACGCTCCCGGGATCATTGGCTCCTCAACTGCGCTGTGCCTCGGTGTCGTGTCATGGGAGTCCTGAATTGCATCGTTCGTGGTTCTCGACTGCACCGGCGAATCAGGCTCATCGTAGAATGGGTACTGGTACTCGACCTTTGGAGGTGTGACAGTCCTCTGGGCCTGCGGGCTTGGTGGTTTAACAATGGTGATTGGCACTTGAAGCGGGGATAGGACGGGCCTTGGCGGAGTCGTCTGAGGCTCGTTATCGAACTGGGTCGTTTCTGACGTTACTGAAACTGCAGTTTGAGGTCGTACTACAGCGTCAACGATAGGGCTGGGGGCCGGGAAGCTGCCAGGGACGCCGAGTGTGGGTGAATCTGAATCCCGAGCCACAGACTCAGCAGGTGGTGTTGGTTCTGGGCTTGCAATTATCAGTGCAGCTGGTGGCAACGCTGATGCAATATCAACAGGACTCATCGTCGAGTCATCCATCGCTGGTGAGGGGTGCTCTTCGTGGGTATCCAGATGGGTCTGTCCGTGGGGCACTCCAGGATCTATCACGTTCAAGGCATTTTGGACTTCTGTAGCTGTAGATAATTCTGGAGAATCAGGCTCTTGGGTGACTGGTGGCTCCGGTATCGCATGACTGTCTGGAATAGGTGGAACTGGCGGGATATCGGAGGTTGCTGGAGAGTCTACTGTGTCTGGCTCTGGGGTCCGTGGTGATGTCCCCGTAGAGGCAGAAGCGGCAGCGGCGGCCTTTGCCTTTGCCTTTGCAGTAGCCTCCATATCCCTCCTCCTTCGTTCCGCTGCCTTCTGCCGTGCCTCGAGGGCCTGGCTCTCACGGATAGACTTAGTATACGCGAGCCGGATATGCTCTCGCCGCTGTTCGAAATCGATCGGACCGACTGATATCTTTCGCCGTCGAGGGGATGGTTCCGCAATCTTGGACGGCGGGAAGGAAGGGGGAACGGGGGACTTAGCCCTCTCCACTGCCCTCATTCGTGAGCTCGCCGTGGTGGCCACGGAAACAGGCTGTCGGGGTCGAGAACTCCTCAGGGGAGGAGAGAGCTTCGGCGGGGGGGCAATTATATTTGCCTGGAGCCGATTATTACTTGTTGGTGTGACGAGAGACCGAGGTGCCGCTTTTCGAGTGACGCCGCCCTGGGTGGGTGTCTTGGCTCTCGAAGTCGGTGTTTTCGCTCGGCTTGTTGGGGTACCTGCCCTTGATATCCGGCCATTCATTGGTGGCCTTTTGAAGGTAGAGGGGGAGTTGGAGCGTGTCGATGAGGGTGTCGTATCGCCTGGACTGCTGAGTTTTCTCACTGAGCGCGGCAGCTTGGATGCAGATCCACCCCCGGCGGCGGCGGTATTAGAGGCGGTGCCTTTTCGAGAAGGCGTCTTGCGGGAGGGGGGAGGGCCCGATTGAGATTTGGGAATATCGCTCTGTGACCGCGTGTGGCCTTTGTGAGCGGGATCCTGTGCGGGCTGGCCGTCAACACCGTCGCCGTTGAGGCTACGATACCAGGTGCTTGGGGACGAGGGCTCGGCGACATCTGGTGGGTCAGATAGGCTTCTCTGGTGGCTCCAGGGATGGTGCAGGCTGGATTCAGACGTCCTCCGTGGGCGGACGCCCTCAATGCCATAACCAGCAGTCAAGAAGTTACGCTGCTCGGGGAGGATCTCGCCGAACAGCAAGCCTTGCGTACGAGAAGGTGTGGGGGAAACAGAAGTTGGTTGAGGTGGGGATTTTGGTGCTAGATTGGTCATGGATTTGGAGGCATTTGGGTTTCCACTAACGGCGCTTCGTGGTTTGCCTATACGACTCGCAAACGATTGGGAATTATTCGAGACCTGATCCTCGGCAACAAACCTGGACCTCTGAGAACGAGCGGACGAGGATGCAGACGGACTATTTGACGTGCCGGAGCCGTCACGCAATGTCGAGTAAGACGTTGCACCGTTTCGCGGCTGTGCACTGGGGCCGCCGACATCCCGCCTAGTCTTAGCTGCAGCACCCGTATGCGCCGGGGCACGGGGGATTGAAGAAGGTGCAGCACCGTTCTGGTCGAACCGCTTCTTGAGGTCCCTCACGCTGGGGTGAGATGCAGTGGGCTTGTAGCCCGGGAGGGCAGGCCTGTTGTCGACGGGATTTGAGGCGGAACGCAGGTTGGCTCTGGTTGGAGAGAGAACGGGGTGCTTGGGGGTAGAGCCGTCACCGTTGGAGCGCAACGACGGGCGCGGGGTGGAGGCGGCCATGGGAAGTATCTCGGGGTGGTTCTGGAGGGGGATTGCCCGGTAGCTCTTGTAAAAGTCGTCGGGATTTACGGGGGTGAAGGCATGATGGGCGTTTGCGGAGGTCGGGTCGAGGATGTCGTCGGCGTACGGCGCGGGAGGGTGGGAGTAGGCGCCGTGATAGTCGAGATGGGATGCAGGGGCGGCGGCTGCGAGAGCAGGATTGAGGAGGTGATGCTCGGGGTGCTGAAGATGGCGGAGCTCAGGGTCGTGAGGCAGCTGGCCTTGGAGGTAGGCCTGGGCTTGAGCGTCAGCGTCGCGGACGAGCCGGCGTTCGTGGTCGTGGTCGCGGGAGCGATGGAGTCGGTGCCGTTGGGGATGGCGATGTAGGTCTAGGTGAGGCTCGAAATTGGGATTTCCAAGGCCCGAGTCGACGTCTTGGAGGTCCGGTTGGAGGCCCGCGTGGAGGGCCATATCCATGTCGTGGTCCATGGTGGCCTGAGCATCGGTCAGGCTCGTCGAGCGGAGCGACTGGTCGGGGGACTAGAGACCCATGCAGCGAGCATCGATGCGTTGGCGTTTGGACGTTGTTGGTGTGCGGGCGGGCGTTGGTGTGAGGCGTACTCTCGATAGGCGTGGGTGTATGTAGGTAAGGTAGGTAGGTGTAGGTACGGCACTGTACCGTAGTGTAGCTAGGTGGGCAGCGAGTGCGGTAGTCCTGGCGACTGGGAGAATTGTAAACGGGCCTGGAGGGCGCAAGACGACCAGGGGGTGGGAGAGCGTCACCGGCTCTGGCAGACGCTCACAGGTTCACAACTGTGGGAGCTATCCGCCGACGACAACGAGTGAGTAGGAGCAGTAATGACGGGATGGGGCCTGTCCACACCGTCCCAGGGAATCTAGGGGAGGGATGAAAATGGGAGTGGACACGCTCAGTGGAGGCAGCTGTTGGAGTCGGCCGTTCCAACTCGTCATCCGCAGGCCAGCTTCTGCCAGAGGCTTGGGGACCCAGGGCAATGACGGGGGATGCTAGTACTTGAGCTGCAATGTAGCTTTGAGTGAGCAGGTCCGTGATGAATGGGCACGAGCTGCTGGAGGCGCAGATGAGAAATTGCGAGTATTCCGAGGGCACAGGGCAGGACAGCACAGGGCAAGGTCGTATGAGGCTCGAGAATGTGTGGTTCTCAAGGGGAGGAATACTCGACGGGAATGCTTCACAAGGAGAGGGAACAGGAGCAGCAGATATGAGCAACAACGATGGCAAACGACTGCAAACGGCACCAGAAGCGAGCTCTGGTGCAGGGAAGGAGAGGGCCCGGAGAGAGAGAGGGGAGAGGGGAGGGAGAGGGCGATATCTCGAGACGTACAAAAAAGTACGGACGGTGTGAGGTACGGCTCAAGGTGAATACAAGCGTCGCGCGATAATCAAAGGTACAGACCGCGGCGGCCTCGCAGGGCTCGAAAGGTGCAAATCAACGGCACCTTCCTAGGTTTGGCCTTGGTGCAGGTGGAGCTCCCACCGAGTTTAGGTCCATTCTCCTCCAGTGGGCGAGCAAAGCCAACGGTTGGAGCAAACACCAGCGGAGCTTTCACTGGATTGGTCTCCCGTCTCCCAAGCCAGGACTCTCACCAGCAACGCCCGGTAGTGCAGTCCATACTTTGTAGACCAGGCAGGCCGCAGAGCTCCAGGCCAGGTACCGGCAAGCTCCCCGCCCTGCATCCTGATGCAGCGGGTGGGTTGCAGTGGATCGCCAGTGGACGGCTTACCTGGACTGCCCGTGGACTGGATGGGCGGGCTCCATGCCACGACCAGAGGATGACGGCCTGTCTGCCCGTACATAGCTTAGCCCACTACAGCACAGTAGACTTTCATGGGCGTAGGTGGCCTGGCGCAAGACCAAGACAATGGGAACCAACAACTGACACCTCATCGAGGGCCCAGAAACTTAGGGCGGGCTTCCATGGATTGGATCCAAGGCTTCTGTGCATCTGTAATGTGCCTACTGCACATTACTGCAATGTGATGTTGGCTGCGAAGGAGCCGGGCCCCTACCCCTCGTGCAGAGTCGGCAATCCATCCATCCATCAAGAATAGATGCCATCCATTGAGATGGGAGGGACACGAAATGCCGATACATACAGATGCGCTCGGCCTGGTGTTTTACACCCCATCTCATCGCAGCCCGTGGTATTACAGTGCACCCCGTAATTGAGCACTGGATCCCGATCTCCCCCATCGCTCATCGGGATAATATTTAGTGTCTCTCTCGAGTCTCCCCATTGTGCTGTGTGGCTGTTGGGGGCCTCCAGGGTTTCCAATGGATGTTTCTTAGCGGATGAAGATGCGACATTGGTCTTAAACACTGCATTGGCCGGCGAGAGCAGCAAAGTCGCCAGAACCAAGCAATGGATCGAGGTCGTCTGTCTCTCTCCCCTTGACAAGCCTCAGGGGTTCGCAGCCCGCGATCCAATCCATTTCCACTCTTCACGGTAGCGACCTCGTCTCGCGGGCACGAACCGTTTCGTGTGGCAGCCGATCCGTCAGCCTCAATTCCATCCGCTTGGCCAGTTCGTCCAGTACCGCAAGCCGAGCCCTGATGGCGACATGCACCCGTGGTGGCATTGATCCGCGGCCCTGCTGTGCTCTGGGACATGCAATCTGTTGCTGCTGGCCCCTGCGATGGGATAGGATAGGCAATATCTTGATGTGTGCAGAGAGCAGAACCCCGCCGGGCAACGGATGGACGTGATGTGGTTCAACCTGCCGCCTCTGTCGCCAGATATTGGGGTCAATCAATGATTGATTGCTAGATATTGGGTGCCCCAAGATCCATATCCATCCATCCCAATGTTACCCCGGGCCGTCTGCAAGTCTTGCCGTCCCCTGATGCTGTGCTTCCACCACCCCTTTTTGTCCCCTACCCTTTTCGTTTCTTCTGTCGTGGCTTTTCTCCCCCTCTGACACACACATCTCGATCATTGTTGAGACTGTGAACTGTCCAAAAGGTGGGGGATATCTCGCCATGTCATCCGTGGGTTGCCCATGGATCCAATGATGGATAGACCGACCTCGTGTCCTAGCAACGGGGTTTCTATTTCTATTTCTATGTTTCCATCCAGGGACCACCTCTCGACCCCAGTCTGTCAGCGACTCGGTCCCTCTCCCCTCGCCCCTTCCCCTGCCGACCCCTGACTTGTTCCGCCATGATCCATGATCCGAGTGATGATGGGCTGGGTGTGCCCTGGTCCTGGCTTGTCCCGCGCTCGGAAGCTGAGGCGGATGGGCTGCAAAAAAGTTCCCTCTCTTCCATCCCACCGTTACCCGGTATTGCCGGAGATGGGAAAGAATGAGGGACAATTTCTTGTGTCTTTGATTACCCTGTCTGCCGATTCTCCAGACTCCAGACGACGTGGCTGTAGATCTGGGGTCCCATGCTAATCAGCCAATTCAATCGATCGTACCATCTGGACAGCACGCTTGGGTTGTCACATTTTTGTTTGTATCGCGCCAGGTTGCCTGGCGACCGGGTCCTCTCCGTGCTCCCCGTCCCTGCGTCGTGCTACTGTGCTACTGCGTGTTGCTTGAGTTTGTGACGATGCTGTTCCTTTGATGACGATTGTCACCTCCTGCAGCACAGCGTCGCTTTCCATCAGCCACATGAAATCATCCTCAACTCACCTATCCCACCCATTGTCTTTAACGGCCGCACACCCCTCGAGATGCCGTGCTTCCTTGCCTCGTACCTGCGCAAGCGGGCGAAAGTCAATCCACTTGTTCTTCCGAATAGGCAAGATGGGAAGCAAGGGGCTCATGTTGGCCATGGAGGTGGAATTCAGTGATAAGACAAGGAGGGGGACTTGGCTTGGCTCTCTCACGGCATTGCTCTGTAGCGTAGGTACGGAGCATTCTACTCCTATTCGGAAGAAAGACACTACCCAATCCACCGTGCATCAGAGACATTCGGGCCAGACTCGACCATGCCACAATTCTTCCTCCCCCATCCATTGACAGAGGACGTCTCTTTTTGTAACCTCTGGTGCTTCATCTTGTCGAGACACCTGCGCTCAGACCTCGAAAACAGTGCCACACCTTGCGAGTCCCTGGCGCCCGCCGGACGCTAAAACTTGCGCCTTGCCCAATCGGGACCAGCTCCCGAGCTCCTTGAGCCACTATTTTAAGCAACAGCCACAGAAATCGATCGGCATCAAGGGCGATCTTGTGGCTGTGTTACTCTCCATCTCCCATATCTCAACTTCAGGGAAACCACATGCATCGCGATAACAGGCGCGACGGGAATGGTCAGCCCGCGATCCATCAAAATGATTGTAGGGAAGAAGCGCAAGATTGACCCCGAAGACGCGTCGAATACACCAAACAAGAAAAAATCATGTAGTGACACGCCTGTGAGACGCGATCTCTTGGAACACTGCTATGCTAGGGTCACTACACTGAGAGACCATGTTTTCTCCAGCTTGCCGCGAGGCTCCCGCCTTCGACGCAAGAAGGTGGCATCAATCGGCCAGGGGGACAACATTGGAGAAGTCGAAAGACAGTTGTCCCAGCTATTGGATTCGTCTCTTGTTTGCTTCCATGACCGAGCTCGTGACAGCGACGACACGCGATGGGAGCAATGGCTTGTATTCTCGCAGAAGGAAGATGAATCTTATGTTAGCATTTCGGACGGAATCGCCGGCTCCATGTATTCGCAGTCAGAGGTTTGTCTTCTCTCCATGCTTTGTTCTGCACGTGCTGATTTACGCTCCTAGATCGTCGACTTTGTCGTGTGGCTCCTGTTCTCCAGAGACTTGAAGGCTGGACGACGGCCGAGACATTTGCTTTGCGACGGCTTCAGGAAATCAGCTGGACCGGGTGATCAGGGAAATACAAGCATCCCGGGACTCTTTAGCCTCTACCCCAACTCCCACGTCAAGGCGCTCAGGGAAACTCCTTGGCCGCAGTTGCTCGCACTCCTGGGCCGATCTGGAGAGAAGATGATGATTGACTTGCTTGTTGATACCTCTGTATATGTCAATGTACAGGCTGGCTTCAACAATTACTACCAGCTCACTGGTAAATGGACCCTATTGCTTTCTCTTTGTCACCATACTGACCTCCCAAGGTGTGCCGTTGTCGGAGCTTGATCTTCCTGGGGGCAACGTATCACTTGGAAATGGATCTTCTAATCAATGCCGAAAGCCTGCAGATATCACATTGGTGAGAAGCAGAATATTCTATGCCAAGCCTTCTCTTACTTCTCGAGGCTCAATCCAACCTGGCTACAAGCATATCCGTAATTCTATCCCGTTGTTTTATCGACGGGCCAACGTCACTGACATTGCATAGATGTTTTGAACAGGTACCCTCGTGTCTCGGACCCAAGTGATCCCCAGAAACCTGATCAAAATGTTCAGCGACAGCACATGCTGAAGATTATGATGTACATGTTTCCTCGTCAGTTTGGCCTACACAATGTCTTCACTTCGCAGGTGGATTTCTCCAAGACCTCCCAAAAGTTCCACGATTATACGCTGAGAGAGGAGGAAATCGCGCCGGCTTTCCAGCCAAAACCTGGACAGACTGGTATCCAGATGCCAAAGATACCCAAGAGACTTCGTGGCGACTTGGAGCAACTGGTTGAGCGTCTGCAAACTCGCCACGGGCGTTGCTCATACGTTGAACTTCTACGACATTATTGCCCCTGTGTGTTTGATAGACCCCATCGGACTCAGAGATCAAAGACAGAGAAAGATCTCATCTCATCTCACAAACCCAAGCAGTCACAACTTGTGTCAACAGCTTCGCGCCGAAGGAGGGCATTCTCTCAGAAGCCCACTGACAAGACATTTCAAGACACGCAAGTTCCAGCCTTGCCAAAATGCAAGTCTCTTGTCGACCTCGCAACTCCGACATATCAGGTTTCGGCGTTTTGTCAAGCGGTGCTGTCAAAAATCATCCCCCACAACTTCTGGGGCGAGGAAGACGTTCAGAAACATAATGAGTCGATGATAATGCAGAAAATCAACCATTTTGTTAAACTAAGACGGTTTGAAACCATGTCGCTGCATGAGATGTCACAAGACTTGAAGGCAGGTAATCTTGTCGAGAGCTGGCTTCAACTCGCTAACCATCCAAGATCCCAGACATAACCTGGCTTCAGCCTCCGGGCTCAGCGGGCCAGAAGCCAAGCAAGACGGACACGGCAAAACGACACGAGATCTTCCACGAGTTTCTCTACTTTGTGTTTGATTCCCTCCTGATACCCCTGATTCGCAACAATTTCTACGTCACTGAGTCCAATACCCATCGATATCAAGTTTTCTACTTCCGCCACGAAGTCTGGAAGCACATCGCAGAGCCTGCCATGGCGGATCTCAAAGCGGATATGTTTGAAGAGGTCAGATTGGACGAGGCACTGGCTGCCCTCCAATCAAGGCGGCTTGGCTTCAGCCAAGTTCGTCTGTTGCCAAAGGGTGATAAACTCCGCCCCATCATGAACCTCAGGCGAAGGGCTCTAAATCGAGGAGCCTCGAAAACCCTGGGGCCAAGTATCAATACGATATTAGGACCGGTTCATACGTTGCTGAAGCTGGAAAGGGTCAGTGTGGTCACTACAACTCCAGAATCAAGACTAACTCCGGAATTTAGGACACCAACCCCTCGAAACTGGGATCCACCATGTTCTCCGTGAGCGATATCTACACCCGGCTAAAGCGCTTCAAAGAATCCCTCGGGTCTAGCCATAATAAGCTGTACTTTGCCAAGATCGATGTCAAGGCTGCTTTCGACACAATCCCTCAGCCTGCAGTCATCAAACTCATGGGTTCTATACCAAGTCAGGACAAGTACACCATTATGAAGCACGCCGAGGTCAAGCCCGGTGAGCGGGCTCTGCTCGAAGGTGAAAAGTCCTCATCTAAAGCCATCCGGCGATGGCACGCAACGGCCCTGGCTGAGGGTGAGCCCTTCAACTTTACCACACGGCTCGAGAGGGATCTAGCAGGAAAGAAGAAAAACACTGTCTTTGTGGACAGCGCCATGCGAAAAACCCACAGTGTCGGCGAGCTCCTGCGCCTCCTGACACAGCACGTCGAACAGAACCTGGTCAAGGTCGGCAAGAAGTATTACAGGCAGAAGATAGGCATTCCCCAGGGATCCGTTCTTTCGTCGTTCCTATGCAACTACTTCTATGCAGATCTCGAGGCCCAATATTTGGGCTTCTTAGCCTCGCCTGACACTCTGCTGCTGCGACTCATTGATGACTTCCTCCTCGTGACACTGGATCAGGGCAAGGCTATCAGATTTGTTGACACGATGCACCAGGGCGTCCCCGAGTACGGCGTCGTGGTCAACCCAGCCAAGACCCTGGTCAACTTTGATATGTCACACGATGGCACTCCTGTTCGCAAGGCCGATGGTCAGGCAGGCTTCCCTTACTGCGGAACCACCATTAACTGCCAGACTCTGGACATCACCAAGGACAGACAGCGGGACGCCAATCTCGGTAAGTCTAATTTTGTTATCGACTCTATATGATATCACGTAGGAACATTGCTTACGCTGAAACAGATGTGTCTGCCTCTCTTACAGTCGACTTTGGTCGAACACCAGGTCAAAACTTCCAGCGCAAAGTGCTCAGTAGGTTCATCCAGTATCATATAGTATTCGTATTTGCTAACAAGAGGCGTTCCTCCCACAGATGCCTTCAAGATCCAGTCTCACCTCATGTTCTATGACACGTCCCACAACTCGACGCGAACTGTCCTCGCATCGCTCCAAGCGGCGTTCGGCGAGACGGCCAAGAAGATGTGGGCATATCTCCGCTGCCTTGGCAAATCACGACAGCCCAGCGGCGAGCTGGTAATCCGTAAGAATCCTAGCCCTCTTGTTGTGGCCCCCTTTACTGATTCTGCGCTCAGGAACCATCATGAAGGTCGTTGACGTTGCGTTTCTTCTCCTGACTAGCAAATCTCGGACCATGCGATACCCCCAGTATAAATGCGATGTTCGCAAATCACAAGTTGCACTGTAAGTAGTCTAGACCCTGGACCTGAATGTGTATGTTTTCTGACCAAACTAGTGTGGCCTGCTTGGCATTTAGAGAGGTGTTGGAGACGAAGCAGAGCAAATACCAGCCGGTTGTGGCCTGGCTACGCAAAGAAGTCGACAGACTCGCCTCTGGGAAGCAGTATGAGAGTCGCCTAAATTCTCAAGCGTAATAGGATGAGTCATGTAGGTGGTCCTAAACCATCCAAGGACATTTGTTAGTCTCTCTTGTCTTGTGAGAAATCCTAGTCTATAATACCTGAATACCCCGTTTCTACCCAGCCATCTACGAACCTTTTTGCACATGCCCAAACACTATGAAATCCGTTGACCTTGAGAGACATTCCTGATATATCACATCCGCAAACCGCTCTTCCACCAACTCTTGTCTGAATGCCAGAAAGGGAAGAGCTCCCTGTTCCATCTCCACCAGTGATCGTTTGGATGACCAAACCCCAACCACCGCAACGGAGAAATCGGCACAGGCTCCAGAAGCCAGAGCCCGGTAGATGCAATGTCGCCATTGAAGAATGGAGCCGTCACATATAGCCAGGCCAAAGAGGACGCTAGGTTGAATACTTGTCGGAGGCGCCGGGGAGTGCCGGGCAAGTATCTGTCAATGGCATGGTTCACAGCATGTTGCAGGACAATGCCGGGGGGCTGAAGGAGGAAGAAGCATGGAGAGCGCCAGATTTTGGTGTCTCGCATACAGGAGATGCTCCCGGCGGCGTGAAGTAGCCCAGACTGGAAGAACGAGATATACATGGTGATGATCTGGGTGAGCAATGTCTTCTTGCTGAGATAACCTTGATCAACCAGATACTTTGCGGGAGCAACGAACTGAAGACGAAAGGTCTGATGCCACCACGAACCCCACCAGCCAGCTAGGCCTCGATCGAGGACCTGGGAGAACGAGCCGAAGATGGATGTGTATTGCCAAAGCTCCCCACGAGCTGGGAACAGAGAGCTGAAGACGAAGTACTGGTACAAGTCGTGGAGATTGAACATAGCCTGGATGGGGGCAAAGATGCCGCCCAGGCTTAAGAGTTCCCGGTACAAGAGAAGAAGCCACGGGGGAAGGCAGCTGAGGAAAGGGGGCAGCTCGAGGCCATGATCAGGCCCATATATGAAATAGGGGTCCTTGACCACAGCGACGGCCAGGAAATCAAGAAAGGCGTACATGACGACGACATTACGGATTCGTGTCCACACAAACTCTGCTTGGGTGAGGCTGCGCTGGTACCCGCTCCTCGAGACAATAGGCATGCCCTTGAGAGACACAGGGTCTCCATCGCGGACATTGTGAGGGATATTGGGTCTGGGAACTGAGGCGATGGAACAGTTCCAACCTGTCAAGATATTAGAGGAGTTCCTGTGATGAATGCATTGCCATCTTGTATGGGTGAAGACTAACCGATCTTTCTAAAGTTGGTGGCGAGATCAAAGGTCCAGTTGAGCCTCTCACCAAACGAAGCATTTTCAGGAAACGTCTGCCAGACGCAGCCCGAGTCCTCGAGATTGTCGTGCTTTTCGTCATCTTTGGCCTCGGAGGCAGATTCTGGCTTCCGTTGTCGTAGTCCATTCTCCTTGGTTGATCCATTTGTTTCCTTGATATGATGATTGGACACCCCATTCATCTTGGCCGAGTCCTTGGTAACTTTCACGGCCCTCGCATAGTTTGACTGCGGATCAGTCCAGACGAGGAGGTTCAGAGTTGAGAGGATGCCCCAGATCCCCATGAGCCCGGAAGCGTAAGCACACGCAACGTTCATGCTTGACATGTTGCGGATTATGTTGATGTCAAAGGCAGCAACGAATCCGACAATGAGCCATCGAGAGCGGTATAGCCATGGTCGATTCCTGTGGGGGATGGCGAGGTAAACTGGAGGTAGGATGAAAGGACCGAGGAGGCAGTATGGGATGACTAGAGGACTTCGAGTTCCCTCTGCAACTGCACGAGCAAAGACCTCCCTATACTCTATTCGAGCGATATCCGGTAATAGGGCCATGGTGTGAATATGATTGGGGTTGAAGTTGACGATAAGGGTTAATGTTGGGTTGGTTGCAGCCAACGTTGCCTTGAGGGAGAAGGAACCTTTCTAGGGCTGTAGGATCTGTGCTTGAAGCTATTGCATGACGCGAATAGTCGACGGCTAGGGGTTTCTTAGAACTGTGCTCCGAATTCGGGCAAGAGGGCGAACGCTGCGTGTAGTACAGCTAGCAATAAAGGCCTTGCCCAGGATACGAGCAAGGCAAGCACGATGCTTGTCGGTAGAGCAGCAAAAGAAAAGGACAAGTGAACCGAATCAAGGCAAGGATGATGAAAGGGTCATTGATCCGGGCCCGATTTGGTGATGGTGATGGTGATGGGTGTGGAGAAGGGTTTTCAGGCCAGCGTGAAGACCTGGATCAAGTCAGGTCACACGGTCGATGACAGAGCGAGTCACTAGGGCATGCCTTCCGAGCCTAGCAGCAGTTTTAACAACTGCGCATGTTTTTCTGCCTTGAGCTGTCTCACTAATGTATGAGTTGCTTCTTTGCCCAACGTCAGCAGAAACACCAGTTGGCTGAAGCCGCGTCTTGCAAGACGTAGAGAGCTTTTTAGTGGATGTTCAGGGGACTATGGGCGCCACAGCGCGCCCCGGTGGGCGATAATCCGACGGGAGGTGCATCCACATGGACTGGGCAGGGACGTGCTTGCCGTGTCTGTCTGTTCGGGATTTGTCAAGCCCCTAGGAAAGTACTATGAGGGTGTTCGTGTAGACATGGATATTCTAGAACAACATCTTTCACGACAAAAGAATCCACCCACTCCCACCTCTCGCTATCCTTTTCGTCTGTTACCACGAGCTATCAATAGTGAGACTACACGGGGGCGCTTACGACCTGGCCGTCCAAGTCGATTGCCGACCCATGCATGACCTACAGCATCTCAACGCTGATTCGGTTGATCGGACTTGGACTCCCGCATGGACCGGTCTCTTCGCAGGGCTGATGCCTCAATGCTACCCCCAAGCTTTATAACTAATCGTCAGCCGGAAGCGGTCAGGCGCTCTAGTCGCCTAAAGAACTAGAACCTTGCTGTCTCTCTCCTTCACACGCTATCATTCCAATCGAGTCCGAGGTTGAGCACTGACGAACAAGGTTCCAATCTTGCCTCAACCCTTCCTGGCCTTTTTAGGCTGTAGCTCGAACCATTAGTCATAATCCTTCCCAGTCTTCCTTCGAAAAGAAAGGTGTGTCGCGTACCTACCTAGGCATCTAGGCGCCCGAACAACAGCACGCCCAACGCCTTGTCTTATTGATACATATCAGCAGTCCCTCTGAGCAGCCCCAGAAACAGCGCATCGTCTTGCCAAACATGGCATCTACCGCAGCTGCACAGACTGCCGACTCCGTGCCCAAGCACCGGGCATGCGATGAATGCCGTAAGTCCGGGATAGTAGTCGCCGGTCAGCTCGGAGACTTATCAGTCATCAGGTTCCCGAAAACTCGCCTGCTCCAAGGAGCCCGATGGTTGCTCCCGTTGCAAGAAGGAGGGGATTCTATGTCATTACTCACCCCAAAAGCCAATGGGGCGTCCTCGAAAGAGACGGCATGTGGAGAGTGAAGCCCCTCTGCCGCCTCCTCAAGATCTGTCTGGACCTGAAACCACGGGCTTGACACTTGCCCACGGCTTCCAGGATCAAGCTCATAGTTATCCACCCTTGCCATCGGATGGGTTTGGTCAGGGACTCGACTTCCTAGACGAGTCGGCCTCGACAAACCTCGAGTTCTGGGATTTGTTGCCCAACAACTACCTCGACACATTCCCTACAGACCCTCAGTTATTCCAACATGATGCACCGACAACCCAAAAGACCCCTGGGGGTCTCCCATTAACTCTCAGCGGCGTAGACCTTCTCGGAACTATCAACTTTGATGAACCCGATCTTTCGCAGGCTACTGTATCAAAGGACCTCAACGCATCGCTACAACAATATATGGCCGACCAGCTCAATCCCCGGCAAGCCAATGACAACTCGGATGCCTCTACACCGCCCGACTCGACGCTTGGAAGTGACAACGGCACATCGGTTGGCTGCCTAGATGACTGCGCTGCGATACCGCCACCTCCATCGCTGCGTTCTGTCCCTACTGTGCCCTGCGGGTGTCTATCGTCACTCTATCTTGCGCTCGAATCTCTCACTCACCTGCCGGACGAGGTTATACCGGTTATGCGTGTTGCTCGCAACGCATCCAAGGTCGCTCACGATGTCATTGAATGTTCCGTCTGCTCCAAACCTCTGATTGATGAGCCTACGAAGCCGCCCCCAATCCAGTGCTTCCAGAACCTCATGCTGCTAGGCACACTGGTGCCGTCTGCGTGCAACGCCTACGCTGCTATTCTCGAGATGGTCGATGCCGAGACAGCTGCTGCCAAGAAACATGGACGATCATTCTGGTTCTCCTTTAAGGACATTGGCGGTCTGTGGGGGCGTGTCGGCGAAGATGCCGGCTCATGTTCTGTCATTGAGAATTACAACAACAAGAACATGGAACCTGACATGTGGAGGCTAACCATTCGTGGACTCCTACGCGTCGATGTCTACGGGCTCGACGAAACGGACTCGAGCATACCGAAGAAACAACGATTCATGCAACCGGGGCTCAGAGATGTTGTCAGGCAGCTCGAGGAACGGAGTCGCAAGCGCCATGAACTCTTGGATGCCCTCATAGCCGCTGGACACCCACATGACGGAGCCTCTGGTGTCATCTACCCCTCGAAGCCATGCAAACCAGAGCAACGCACCTGTGTCAAGGTGCTGGAGACTGCGCGTATTGCACTGGACAATCTCGTGATCGCCTGATGCCGCATTGAACTTGGCTAATCTTGATGGTGGATGAGCATGAAGGTAGTTGATATGTTTTGTTTTCTAAAATTTTGGTGCTCATTCGTTTGGGACGGTACGGTACTATTGGAGTTTTTATTGAGTATTGGAGTTTGAATCTACTCGAAAGCCGTTTATGTTGATGCAACACCTTTTGTCACTATATCATGATTTAATACGAGACACGTGCTCTTTGGAGTTTGCTATGCTTCTTGACACACATCTCCGAATTTGTCGAGCCCTCCTGTAGGGGCTCACTTGATAGATCGCCGTGTTCGAATGAGTGATGTGCCAACCTCGCCAACCTAGGTCAGATCACAGATGAGCACATGTCCAGGCCGCATTTCAAATTGTTTCATTCTTCCAAGAGGTACACACTAGCCCAATAGCCATACCCAAGACCTTGCCAATGCATGTCCCAAAAACAAAGCCTAAAAACTCATATCGCCTTGACTGGAATTGCCCCCAATCGTATGCCCTTGTTAACGCCTTACATGCAGACTGAGATTTCTCAACCATGAGTTCCCCGCCACCTTGCCATTCATTTCATACATCAAATAGCAAAAAAAGTCGCTGGCATTTGTCATGTTCCCTTCATTAGATGCTCAATCGTGATCCTCCACCATGCCCAGAATGTCAAGCTCGGTATGGATAATGCGTTCAAACTCCTGACGATCGATACCCGAGGCGCGGGAAAGCATGTACAGACTGCGAATGCTACGTGAGACATGCTGCTTGACGCCAAACTCGTTCTGCTCCTGCTTGTCGGCTGAGGCTTCAAGCTTGGCGACCGTTTCCGACCCGTTGGAGCTGGCGCTCGAGGCTGGGCGCGGGTGTAGGAGAGCAGCGTGGTGCTCAGAGTCATCCCCGCTTCTGGTTGGGCTTGAATCACTCTTGTCGAGTTCGGCTAGTGTCCATGCCCCTTGTGTCTCGTTAAGTTCTGTGGCTTCGGCAGAGTCGTGCGTCACGACCCGTCCAAGCCCAAGGGGTGGAGCAATTTGCTTTGCCGCCTCTTCCTCGTCAGGATCGTGGTTGTCCATGGCGGGCTGGACGGTGTCGTACTGCGCAAAATATGCGTCCTCGGCTGAAGAGGTGTGGTGGTCCCCAACCTGAGAAGTTGGCATGGATGGAGGAGCGGGTGACTGCTTCTGGGCGGGTGTGCGAGCAGGTGTCGCATCGTATCGCGCCCAGTAATCGTCGTCCTCGTCCTCATCTTCAAGACCGCCATTCGGGACGTGTAAACTGTGGCTGGCCGCGCTAGTTGTTTGTTTGGTTACCTTCTTTGCTTGGGCCTCTTCAAACTGGCGCTCAGCCTCTGTAATATTGGAAACGCCGCCAAACTGCGAGAACGGAGAAGGCTTGTCTGTGGTAGTCACCTCGCCAACCCTCCACCCGTCACCGCCACCTTCTTGGTCGCCTACACAGTAGACGAGCTTAAAGGCCAGGCCAAGATTAGAGAGGGCGACCAGGGCCTGCAGAGTCTCTTGGTCGACCCGTCGATAGCGGATCTCAGCATCGTAATCCCAGTCTACCTCGACCTCTCCAGATACAGGGTGAGGCTCAAGGCTGCCGCCTTGCGCAATTTGGGTGAGTTCGGGCACCTTGGATGTGTCGTAGCAAAGAAGGCGCAGCCATGGGTCGGTACTTGAGGAGGACAGGATATTGACTCGTTGGCGGAGGATGGGAGATAGGAGAGGCAGAATGCCAATGGCCGGGTGCTTCGAGATCGCAGCTGGTGGAATGGCAGGAAGAAATGGCGCCAAAAGCTGCGCAGTGTCTGGAGGAGGAACTGGGGCGGTAGCCATTGTGAGAGTCTGTGGCGGATTCGAGATGGAGCTGGGTAGTGCAAGCTGGGAGTCGTCGGGTGTTATGGTGGCAGCGATGCCTCGTCCGGTCGTCGCAATAACGAGATCGTGATCGTGATCGTTCGAACACAGTGGCCAGGCTTCACGTGTAACTCTGTGCCGTCGCTTCGGTCGGACCGCGGCGATGTGGTGGATAGCTACCCAGGGAGCTACCTCGCCAACACGTGCAAAGAGGATGGACAAGGATCTGATGGAGTCGTTTCGAATAAGGCAAGTGGAAAGGCAAAGATGATGGGATATGGATGAGAGTTAAAGATGGAGAGTGCGAGAGGGTGAGGTTAATAAAGAGAAAGGAAGAGAGCCGGGACCAGAAGGTAGAGGATCGGGGATGCGGCAAGTTGCATCAGCGGGCAGTTGCCATCAAGTGACGTGCCTTCCAGTTGTTCTAGTTCTAGGCTCCGGCCCCGGATATCGTCCGTGTGTGGGCTGGGACTGAATCACAGCGAGTACCGACGAGCCAGCCAATGGGAATGCCGGAGAAAGCAACCTCCCAGTTGAAATTCCGGCCTTCAGGGACTCGGGGCAATGGAAGCTAACGCATTGAGGGGTGCAGTGAGGCTGAGGAGGACTGTGGTTCGTGGGGTACTGTAGGTACGTAGAGGCGCGACGGTTGAAGAAGCCCCACGTGGGTGCCGTCACCGGTTGAGCTATGGATGTTTTCACCTTGTAGCTTGTAATTTTGTTTAAAAAGTGATCGTTTTTGTCATCAATTGAGATGTGACTCTCTAGAGCTAACGTGTTTGGCATTGAGATTTTTCGTTATTTCTAGCAGACGTACAAACACCTCCAGCCCTGTGTCTCATGTACCTCGCTTGCCTCACTTGCCTCGCCGAGAGATTCAACACCAACATCGGTTGAAATTGGTTGGTTCCAGCGGCCCGAGTTTAGTGGAGCCTTGCGACGCTTTCAAATCGCCCAGCCTTGCAGGGTTAGCCCGTGTCCAAAAAGGTCCACTCAGTCAGGAACTTGACATAAAAGTATCTTGTGACTTGGGCATAAGCTCGACACAGAATGAAGGCTTTATTCTGGCTGCCCCCTTTCTCGGCACAAGGTAGCACAGTATTTCTTGAGACCTGCATGCAGGGTTCTAACTAGAGATCTCATCCTCGGTCCGGCGCAGGGGCTTGCGAGCGACCGATGGATATTAAAGTCCCCCAACAACCGCCATCGGACCTCAACATGTAAAAAATGGCTTGAAGGCGTATGTCCGACTTTACTTGTCCGGTTGGGAGGCCGCTCACCTTGTCTGTTTCCGAGGGCGAGAGACATGTCTGCTTCCATCGAGATCAAAGACAAGACAAGACTGCACCGCCTACAGCCGCCTCCACCCGTCAGTGGCACTCTGAAGTGACCATGTCGTCACTGCATCGTCGGAGTGAGCGGGCGGGTGACACTGAAATTTTCGGCGCAGGTGGCCACGGATTTCAATTCCCGTGACGATGACGGCCTCAACACAACAAACCCAAACATCCGCTGCAAAAACCATCATGCTGGGCTCTGAACTTTGCATGACAGCTGTCATGTCTTGATTCATCTGATACCTAATTATCGATACCTACCTGCCGCATATTAGCCGTCTCGTGCATTCCTTCCTCATCGGCACATCTCTCCCCCGAGCGTCCCTTCGTTCGGTCATCTTTCGGCCCTTGCCAGTAACTTTCGGGGTTTATTGGTAATCAACCTCAGCAACTTGGACAACTCATCAACACCATCACCACCGCCCGTTGCTCGAAATCGCTTGCGCATATTCAGAGCGCTGTTGATATCCGTACCGCTCATTGATCTATTTGCGCAGAGCCACGGTCCGACAGGGCCTAGGCCGCGTGGATGTCGCATAAAGAAGGTCACCTCAAGGATGAGGTAGATATACCAGCATCTCGCTTCCTCTGATAGAAGCTGACCTGGTGATCAGGGCTCCAGACTCCAGACTGTGTCTGCGGGTGCGATAGCAGGTCTGGTCTCTCGGTACGTTGTTGCTTTGTCGGCTCCCGTTCGTCCAACAAATGAACGGCTGATTAATGCCATCTAGCTTTGTCGTCTCTCCCCTCGACGTTGTCAAGATCCGTCTCCAACTTCAACCTTTCTCTCTCTCCGATCCCCTCGCACCCTTGCGCGAAGCTCCCGCCTACCGGGGAGCATTTGCGACTCTAAAACACATCCTAAAACATGAAGGCATTACGGGCCTGTGGAAAGGCAATGTCCCTGCCGAAATGTTGTACGTATGTTACGGTGCAGTTCAGTTCACGACCTACCGCTCGACGACCGTTTTCCTCCAAACCGCCTTCCCGACACGCCTGCCCGATGCCGCCGAGAGTTTTATTGCCGGTGCCGCTTCCGGTGCTGCCGCAACCGGTATTACATATCCTCTCGACTTGTTGAGGACCCGGTTTGCGGCCCAAGGACGTCATCGCATTTACCGGTCGCTGAGAAGCGCTGTGTGGGATATCAAACGTGACGAGGGTTGGAGGGGGTTCTTTCGGGGCATTGGGCCTGGCCTCGGCCAGATTGTGCCATTCATGGGCCTCTTTTTCGTCACCTACGAGTCTTTCAGAACCTCCCTGGAAGGCTTGCATATGCCCTGGGGTAGTGGAGATGCTACTGCGGGTATGATGGCTAGTATCCTAGCAAAGACGGCCGTGTTTCCCCTCGACCTGGTGCGGAAACGTATTCAAGTCCAGGGCCCATCTCGAAGTCGATATGTGTATGAGAACATACCGGAATATTCAACGGCGCGGGGAGCGATACGGTCTATCCTGCGAACCGAGGGCTTTCGTGGTCTTTACAAGGGCCTGCCTATCAGCCTTATCAAAGCGGCGCCAGCGAGCGCTGTCACTCTCTGGACTTATGAGCAGACGATGCTATTCATGCTTAGTTGGGATTCAGGCGCCGAAGCGGTCATTCGGGAAGAATTATAGACAAAAGTAATCTAATAGAGTCATCATGATAGGTGTCAATCATACCCAATAATCCTTGCGCAGTACAGTCCCCCATTTCTCGTCTTCTCCATCTCTTTAGTTGGCGCTCTTGAGTTCAACATTCTTTGCGTCGGCTCGCTCAAGGCATTCTTCAATGACGTGCCAAAATTTGGCAGTGTCGACTCCGCGAGGAATCCTCACACCCTCCTCTCCCGGGGGGAGGAGCTTGGCCAATGTACGCCCTGTCTGCTTTCCTGCCTTGGCCTCCTCGAATGTGCCCTCTGTGATGACGGTCACTTCGAATCGCTCATTGTGCTCCGGCGGCTCGCTGTGCTTGGCATCCCACTCGGAGAAGGGGATTTCGCTTTCAGTGCCAATGAGCACAGCGGCAACAGCTATGGGATCATGCAGGGGAGGTCCGGCGGTGATGCCAAAGGTATCCCTGTGATGGTCAACTTCAAGTCGCACAAGTATCATGGGAACTAGACTTACGCATATGTTTGCGCAAAGAAGTAGAGAAGCTCCACGAGCATTGTACGCAGAGTCGTCTTTCCGGGGCCGGTCTTGTCGCCTTCGGGCCCGTATAGGAGCATCTCTCTCACCTCGGGAGTTGCCAGCACCTGGTGGCTCAGGTCCAGCGGCACAATCGTGGTCTTGGCCGCGATCTCCTTGGTATGGAACACTGTAGCGGCAGCCTCTGGGTCGACGAGAATGTTGAACTCGGCCCAGGGCGTGTAGTTGCCGATTCTGGGATGGCCATCGACCTCGCCGAGGGGCGCATCCGAGAATCCCTCGCCGATGGAGCCGCCCATGAGACTCACGCCCTTGACATGGCTGATGAGCTCCGGATACTTGCGGAAGAGGGCGCCGACATTGGTCAGGGCGCCGGTGGCGACGATCCATGCGGTGCCAGGGGCCTGGGCGCGGATGGCCTCAGCCATGGCCTCAACCCCCGGGACGGAAGAGGGCGAGACAAGTGGCTTGGGGAGCAGATCGGTGCCGTCGAGGCCAGAGTCGCCGTGAATATCTGTTGGCGCATGAATGGCAGGGCGCTCAAGGGCCTTGTCTAGACCGATGTAGAGTGGGATGTCATGCCTGCCGATGGCGGTGAGGAGCGAGGCGGCATTGTGAGTGGTGTTCCTGCGTGATAAGATCAGGTTAAGAGACGAGAAACTGTGAACGAAGCCATTGTTGCTCCGGTGTCAGATCCAAGGACGTACTCGAGAGGTGCATTGCCAAAGATGGTTGAGATGCCGAGCAGTCTGATGCTGGGGTGGTAAGCAGCGAGAAGGATGGCGAAGGCGTCCTGCGAGGTTGGTTGTTAGTGGTTGGTCACTCACTCAGACAAGACGAGGCCACCGGGAAGCGAGCGCCAGGGGAGCAAGAATGCAACTGAATCTTTGTCGCTTATCTCGATACCAGGCGGTAACCCAGCTCGATCCGAGAATGCCCATGGCAGCTTATACGTACATCATGGCCTGGGTCACAGTCCAGCCAAACGGGGATCTGAACTTCGGACATGGTTCTAGGTGATGAAGAATGACGTAGGTATGGGAAGACGGCTAGGTAAATGCGATGAAAGCCACGGAAGGGAGTGGAATTAAGAGAAAGAGAGGATATCTTATTCACACGCAACCATATGTATCTTAGATTAAGTTGGAGTTGCGACGTTTCATCAGGCCAGGGGCACTCTTCACCTTCTAAATCTGACGGAGCTTATGGTGGGGTTTGTTTGCCTGCCCCTCACTTGTCCTTTCGCAGGGTCTGCCAAACAAAGACCTTCTGTGTGACAGTGCACGCCAACGTGGTCGGTCCACTGACTCGACTCATGGTATCAAGGTAGGATTAACTGCTGATTGAGTCTTGTATGTTGCCAATGACGGATTGATACATGGCATTGGCAGTATGGACGGGTATTATGTCAGCTGGGTAGCTGGCCTGGCATTAGCCGCGCATGCATGGGATGTTTCATGACACGCAACTCCATCATGACTTCTTCCGCTGCTCCATAACCCGCAACACATCGGCGGCGCTGTTGGCGTCGCCCTTTCGCTTCTTCGGTCCTCGTTTTCGCTTTGGTTGTCCGCCTCGAGCTTTACCCTCACCGTCATCGTCCTCCTCGCCCCAGTTCGAGAGCTTGACCCGACTATCGTCAAAGTCCTCCTCATCGGCAAAGCGACTGGTGCCAAAGCCCATGTCAAGATCCTCATCATCACGATCTGCCATCTGGAGGAGCTTCTTGCGCCGTTCATCCATCGCCTTGGCACGCGCATCTTCGTCCTGGTCCTCGTCGTCAGAATCCGCATCGCTCTTGTCCTTCTTGATAGGGTTGATGGCTGCTGCGCGCTTGATGGCCGCCATGATGGCTGGATCTGACATTGACGGCGCTTTGCTCTGTTCTTCAGATACAAGGCCAGTCTTGGAACCCTGAAAGTAGTTCCGCGGTGCAGCTGGTGCTTGAGGCTTCGGCGGCGGAGGCATAGAATTATCGGCAACTTCGCCTTCTTCTTCGTCGTCCTCTCCCTTCTTTTTCTTCGACTCTTCGTCTGCATCAGAGTCCGAATCTGACCCATCCATGCCTGCTAGTGGATCGTAGTCGTCGCCTACTCCCTCAAAGATGTCAATGTCTTCCTCTTCTTCTGGTTCCGCCTTCTTTCGGTACTGCTCTGGAACTTCCATTCCAAGTGGCTTTGCATCCTTATCCGGCATCAAGAGACCAGCCCGGCTGGCCTCAGCTTCCTTGTCATCCCCAGGCTGAATCTTGCGGACCTTGCGCTTCTCGTGTCCATCCTCGTCCACGATGATCAAGACCTCTCTCCCTTTGCTGTCCCGCTCTATTCTTGACCCGGCCTTCTGCTTGGCCCCGATCTTTTTGAACCTGTCTCCCAAGGCATTTTCCTGCTGCGCCTTGGCAGCCTCTCTTGATGCTTTGAGCTCAGCCAGAATCTGATCTCGTGTTCGCTTCTTCCCAGGCGCAAGGGATACTGTGGATAATTGTCCCTTCTTCTTTTCATTCTTCTCTTTGGCGACAGCTTGAACCTCCTGCCCTTCAAGTTGATCGAATTCATCGTCGACGTCTAGCTCAGGCTCGGCTTGTTGCTCCGGTTCTTCCTTCTTCTCCCCGTAAATGTCGTCTCCGCGTCGAATCCTCTCCAATAGTTTAAAATCGAGGCCCTTCACCAGATGGGTGCTCCCTAGATCTCCACCCGCGATCTCGAATCGTCGCTTTTCAAAGGTTTCTTGGTCAATCGCCTCATCCTTGAGCTGCTTTTCAAGCTCCTTAAGTTTCTCGGCACGATCGTCTTCTGAATCTTCGTCGCGTTCTTTCGCTCGATCGACGTATCCGGAGGCGAGTTTGACGCCCTTGGGATCATAAGACTTGAATGTCTTTTGAGGTCGGATCGCATGATTTCGCTCGGCGAGCTGTCGCGCAAAGTCGGCTTGGGCACCCCCTACAGAGCGTCTATCATTATCGCGTCAGCAACTTGTAAAGGACAAAATCGGAGCCACTCACGGTGTCATTGGGATACTCGATCGTTGGCGCGAACCCAGCGCACTCCCACCAGGGGTAGATGATGACGCTGTAGAGGCGCCATCTTTGCCAGCAGAACTCTTTTTTGAGTTTGCTTGAATGAGCTTCCGGAATTGTTCGTTATTCATGGCAGCAAAAAGAAAAGCGAGAGTGCCGAAACAAAAAGAGGTTGGGTTGACAGCGGAAAGGTGATGAAGGAAATCGATGTTCAGCCTTGCGGTTTGTGGCTGAGATGCGTGGCGGTGCAGACAAGTCACGGGTTGTCGTGTTCAAAGGCGCGTCCACGTGCTCCACTTTACGCGGTCAACTTCACTCACGCATCTGCTCTACATGTAACTGAGAGCTTCACCGACCTCCATTACGAACACGCGCTCATCAAGAAACAATCGCTTATAATGGTTTTCAAGCTTTTCAATATGCCTTCACTTCGCGAAAGCTCCATGTGAAAGCAGGGCAAATCTTCAGGCAGAGTATGAGCACCATCCGCCATCGAGGCGCGCATTCCTATCCACCAACATCAACGTGAGCTCAGTCAACAGGCTTTTCTCGTATCAACAGGTTCAAGATGGGGAGCGTTCTCGATAAAAACTCCTCTCAAGTGAGGAAGCGCATTGAATCTCACACCTTTGAGGATGAAGGCGGAGAGGAGTACGATGCCAGTTCCTTCAATGGTCTCGGCGACTATTTTAGGCGAAAGAAGATCAAACTTCAAAATCTAGATGCCGAGATGCGCCAGTCATCGGACAAGCCCCAGATCTTCAAGGGCATTGTCGCGCATGTTACCGGCTACACCCAACCACCTTTGCATGTGTAAGTGATATCCCATAACTCCTATTCCGAGTAGAGCTCACAGAACGTAGTCTTCATCGCGAGATTGTGCAGCATGGTGGTGGTTTTCTGCAATACTTGGACTCCAAGACCATGGCGACGCATATCATTGCCTCAACACTACCTCTCAAAAAGTCCGTGGACTTTAGTCGATACCGGATTGTCAAGCCCACATGGATCGTGGAGTCAATCCAGGCCGGACGGCTCCTCCCTTGGTCTAATTACCGCGTCTTGGACGAAGGACCCAGGCAAAAGGTGCTCAAATTCGACAGTAGTAACGGTCTTACACAATCGACTCCCCGTCCAAAACAGGGCGACCGAGAACAGACGGATGGCAGCTTTTACACCAGCCAAATCAAGGCCGCATCACTACCCAGCCAAGCCCTCAGCCAGCTTGCTGAGAAGGCGCAAACTCCAGTACGGCCACCAGCCGGTGTTTCGCCTATTACGCCGAACGCGATGGATATCGACAGTCCATCTTCTGGGAGGCTGAACACGTCTCTAGAGCGATCATCACATGACCTAACGGCACCAGGACCGAAAGATACTGGGTTTGATGAAGAAGGCCCAGATGCGACGGCAGCAGACAGTCCCTCTTTGTCAACAAAGCAAGCCAAAGCCCCAGAAACGTCAAAACCAATGACTTCAGAGGAACATAACGCATGGTTGCTGTCTGATCCTCGGTTACGAAAGTCATCAACTGCCAACCCCGATTTCCTGAAGCAGTTCTATTCGGAGAGTCGATTACACCATCTCTCCACTTGGAAAGCAGAACTAAAGTCAAAGATGCAGCGACTCGCTGCGGAGAAGGGTCTTTCGGGTGTCAAGATCAAGAGACGGCCAGGCTCAAGGCGATATGTCATGCATGTCGACTTTGACAGCTTCTTCTGTGCAGTTTCCCTCAAAAAGAACCCCGAGTACATCGATAAACCGACAGTTGTCGCCCACAGTACAGGATCAGGATCAGAGATCGCAAGTTGCAACTATCCAGCCCGAGAGTTTGGTGTAAAAAATGGCATGTGGATGAAGTCAGCGCTTGAAAAGTGCCCCAATTTGAAGGTTCTGCCTTACGACTTTCCCGCGTACGAAGAAGCCAGTCGTCAATTCTATGAATCGATCATGAGCGTCGGTGGATTAGTACAAAGCGTCAGCATTGATGAAGCTCTAGTCGATATCACCTCCATCGTGATGACGAATACCGGTTCTCAGGGCACTGGACAGGATGGCGGGGACATCAGCAGAGAACAAGATATGGCAGACAGTCTTGCCAGAGACCTTCGTGAAAAGGTTAAGTCGCAGACAGGTTGTCATGTTTCCGTCGGAATAGGGGCAAATATCCTACAGGCCAAAGTAGCCCTGAGAAAGGCGAAGCCAGCAGGGCAGTACCAGGTGAAACCAGATGAGCTGCTCGAGCTGATTGGAGACCTAAAAGTTGAGCAGCTCCCTGGCGTCGCCCGGAGTATTGGCGGGAAGCTCGAAGAAATCGGTATTGTTCACGTCAAAGACATGCGAAATTTGTCAAAAGAGCGTCTAACAACAGTGCTTGGCCCAAAGACAGGCGAAAAGCTCTGGGAATACGCCCGTGGTATCGACCAAGCAGAAGTCGGAGAGCAACCACCACGCAAATCGGTTTCAGCAGAAGTCAGCTGGGGCATTCGGTTTGTCAACCAAGCGGAGGCTGAGGAGTTTATATACAACCTCTGCAAAGAACTTGAAAGGCGGCTCTTGAACGAGCAAGTCAAGGGCAAACAATTGACCATGAAGATCATGAGAAGGTCAATGGACGCCCCTCTTGATCCTGCAAAACACCTGGGCCATGGCAAATGCGATACCTTCAACAAAAGCATCACCTTTGGTGTTCCCACCAACAGCTATCAGACCATCGGCAAGGAAGCCGTTGCGATACTGCGGTCTTTCAAATTCAGCCCAGGCGATCTTCGTGGGCTTGGAGTACAAATGACGAAACTCGAAGCCATCAAAGCGAACGCAGGAGCACCGGATGGGAGTCAGAAGAAGCTTGTCTTTACTGCTTTTGCAAAACCGTCTCCCGCCAGGAAGAGTTCTACGACAGAGCAGATTGATGAGATGGACAGCCCAGAGAAGCCAAAGAGCACGCCAAGCCGTGAGGTCCAGATGGACCCGATTGCGGATGATCCTCTGACGCCTCGGAAGCAAAGGATACACCCTGCTATGGCCCTTGCGAAGGCCAGTCAAGATGATGCGAAAGCAAAGACTCCTCTCAATATTTCGGGGACTCAGTTCATTATCCCAAGCAACGCGGATCCCTCTATCCTTGCGGAACTGCCGAGTGACATCCGGAGCAAGCTCATGGCACAAAAGCCCAGAGCAGCCGAGGTTCGTGCTGAATCTCCCGCATCGAAGTCAAGATCTCAAAGTCCGATGCCGCTCAACACGATGCCGTCTCAAGTCGACCCCGAGGTGTTCAATGCACTGCCTGGTAATATGAAGGCTGAGATTCTCGCTACCTACAAGCAACAATCAAGGCAGACCACGCCACGTCAGTCCCCAAGGAAAGACCGCACTATCCAGCCAAAGAAGCCCAGTACACCTACGAAGCGAGGTGGTGCGAGAGGCTTGTTTAGCAAAGCTCAGCGGCAAAAGGATGCCCAAGCTGGTCTATTGCAGACTAATTTCCGAGCTGCAGCTTCTGTGGGCGATGCCTTTGAGGAGGAAACTGAAGAGCTCGACACGGAGTTCCTCGCAGAACTACCAGAAGACGTACGAAGAGAAGTAGTTACTGACCATCGACGCCGGAGACTGGCCCAACAATCAGGGCTTGATGCTCCTTCACGGAAGCACAATACTCCTGATCTTGAGGGGTTACTGCCAGGCGGCCAGCGCAGAATTCAGTTCGCCCCAGTACCACGCAAGGTCACATTTCCAGGTTTAGGGGCGAGCTCTACTCGAGAGATCAAGGATATGCTAGACGCATGGCATGGTGAGACAAGGAAGGAAGGACCTCATCGAAGAGATGTTGAAGTTCTGGAGAAGTTTCTTGTGCGAGTGGTTCAGGAAGAGCGAGACTTGGAGAAGGTAACCAAGGTGGTCAAGTGGTTGGATGTGATTGTGGAACAAGATGGCCGAGATGGAAGAGGTCGGGAGTCTTGGAGACGGACGGTTCAGAGTGTCAAGGATGCTGTTCAGGGTGCAGTGAAGCAGCGAGGCATGGCTCCCTTGAAGTTGTGAAGGTTATGACCAAGGTAATGGTGTAAGTCAGGATTCGTGAATGGCAGGATAGACATGACATTATACCCCTTTATTAGACACGCCTGTTCTATTGTTTTGTCTATACAAGTTGAGGTGCCTTCAGCCTTGGTCCCGTCTCTTAGATGAACCATGCAGCCAACACGGCAGAGAGCAGCAATAGCCATGGTGCCCGTGTTGTTACGGCCGAGTCTGGTGCATCACCTCCTTTTGACAACTCGTATACGCTCAACTTTAATGGGCCGCCGCAGACTTGAGAAGAGTTTCCCTCACATGGATTTGTGCAGTTGTCGTCATGAAGCTTCTCTGAGAGGGCAGATAGATACGGGGCGCACCAGCATTCTCTAGAGACGGAATATGTTAGTCAAGAACGGAACGCTCCCTAGCAACGATGAGGCTCACCGTGACCATTCAAGCCCAGCAAATGCATACTCGGTGCCATTGAGAGTGCAAAATTCGAGACACATGGGAACCGTCATCTTGCCCGCCTTGACGAGATGGGTACCGCCGGTGAGGGCACGCTGCTCGGCAGAATCTTTGATGTCGGTCGTCTCATTGTAGCAGCCATAGTACTTGTACTTGTTGGATTCCTTGTAGATTCTTGGCTCTTGGGTCCCGGAGTCTCGAATGGTGAGAGACGCGACGCGACCGATGAGGAGGACTAGGACAGCAATAATGAAAGGCGGTAGTCTCGACATGTTTAACAAATATTGACAAGGAGTTTGGAGGCTAAGTTGGGGAGGTGTTGAAGCCAGTGGAACAAACAGAGAAGATGACGAATGACTACGCCGGATCGTGCTACACCATCACCGAGAGACAGTACACAAGAAGGAAAAGGAACATAACGAAGGAAAACATTTTTCGAGCTATTTACATCTCCCCTCAGAGTTTCGTCCGTGTTTAGTGGCGGAGGATCCTATACGCGGCAACGCGTTAACAGGAATGAGAGCAATGGAAGTGACGGATTTAGCAAACGGGTCGGGTTGCCCGAGAGTCGATCTACACTGCTAGCTACAAAAGATGAACTTGTTTCACCCATTGGAAGAGCGCCCTTTACTATACAGTTCCTAGGCCGGGTTATATGTGAGACATGGGGCGGAAGAGAGAGCCACTGTAACCCATTGAGTCTCTTCCAAGATCAGCCGGTTCCGTCTTAACGCCTTATCTACGGTATCCATATTCCATGGACTATCAGTCAAGCCCATTATATCATATCAACCAAATGACTGTCTACCTATCAACCAACTCTTGGACTGATCCGTGCAGCTTCTAGAAAGGCCCATTCACTCTCTCCACAAAGTGAATCTCAGGCCCAATGCCCTCATGCCAATTTAAACCTCGCCGGTTTGTGGAGCCGTCAAGAGCCTAGCAACCACTCACAAACCCCACAAATACTGGGCAACCTGGTCAATCTTCAGCGTTCCCCATTCACTATCGGCTGGGCTTTGCTGGAAGCGAAGCTGAGGACAGCTAAGGTACTTGGAGGCTTCCCCGGTCTACCACCAAAGTGGAAGGTACTTGCTCCCGCCTTCCTCAATTATCTGCGAGGCTCCATCACCTACTTCGACTCCTCTTCTCCTCATCCTTCTCCCACTTTCTCCCCTCCACAACTCTCTCTTCTATCGCGACATTTTGTCAACGAGTTCGTTGACCCTTGGCGACAGATATTAATTGCTCAGGCACATACGCGCCTCCTCCTACGCTGTGCATTTCCGCCTCCGCACTTTGCGACAGATCTCGGTCTCGCCTCGCTTCGCCTCCCAAACCAAACCCCTCCCTCCGCCATCATGAGCTCCTTCATCGACTGGTCCAAGACCACACGGTCGAGGAACTACCAAGGATCCAATTCTTTTGCGACCTTTATGATCATTGCCCGTTAGTGCCTCCTCGTGTGATCATGATCTTGTGTCCTCTTCCCCGCGCTGACTCGTGCCCTAGCCGTCTGCTTCTTCCTCGGCGTCCTTTTCGCTTCCTTCCCTTACGACTTTCCTCTTCTCTGGACCAAGGCGCCCATCCCCGACAACTTCTTTGATCATCTAGAGACGCATTTGAAGTTCGTCCACCAATCGCCGCCGCTCATCAGCCGCATCCTCCACATCATCATCTCTGTCGGCTTCCTCGGCTTCTTCATCAAGCTCTTCCGACCCAGCGAGGCCAACTTCCTCTTTGACGGCGCCTCTCTCATTCTCTACCTCATCGGCTTCGGCGTCTACGTTGCCAACATCGTCAAGGCTCTGCGAAGCGTCAGCGCCGAGATCTGGACCAACGATGGCTTCGACGGCAAGACGCACGAGGGCGAGAATGGTGAGCTTATCCTCGGTCGCGAGGACAGCCTGAAGGTTCTCTCTGCTAGCAACACCATTCTCGCTCTCGTCCTGTTCGGAATTCTCGTTCTCCAGGCTGGTCAGTGGTACGCCGAGAAGAAGGAAGCGGACGATGCTGCCGCTGCTGACGCCAAGGAGGCTGCTGAGAAGAAGGAGAGTTCTCCCAGCAAGGCCGCCACCAAGAAGAAGCAGTAGAGCAGCTCTTGATGGTGACAGCACCGGCTTTGGGGACGAAAATTGCATGAACTGCCATCATGTCTTGGGCAGCGTCACTGCGTGCATGTGCTGTTTTTGATGCATGTCTATATCTTTGGATACACCTGCATGACTAGCAGCAAGTATATGTATGAATATAGTTGTGATACCTTGATCTATACACCTCATCCCTTTCACTCTTCAACCATCTTTCACTCAACTAGACACTTAATTCCTAAACATGATGAACCTGAGATAAGGAGAGAGGCGCTGTCCCCGCTGACTCTGGGCCCCTCTCATCCAGGCCCGGGGATCCGCTCCTAGATCGAGCTTTGGTTGATAAGCCTATGAACCTCATACGATGCTCAGACATCAGAAAACTGGAGATAGCACGGACACAAAATATTAAGCTGTCAAATCTAAAACAGGGTTCTTGTGTACTAAAGCTCTATCCTAACGCCATCTATTCCTAAAGCGGTCGGCCAAACCTATTCCTCCCAACGTAGACAGTTTACTTGGTCTCATATAGTCTCAAACGGACATCTTCATGGCAATAGTCTTGTGAGGGTCATAGCCCTTGATAACAAAGTCTTCCGCTTTCCAACCGTCAATGCTCCCGCCCTTCTCTCGGGTGATCTCCAGTTCTGGAAAGTCGCGGGGTTCACGCTCCAGTTGCGTGTTGAGGGCATCGACATGGTCAAGATAGACGTGCGCGTCGCCCATGACGTGAGTGAGGCTGCCAGGCACCAATTCGCAGACGTGCGCCATCATGTGTGTCAGCAATGCGTAGCTGGCAATGTTGAACGGGACGCCCAGGCCCATGTCGCAGGATCGCTGGTAGAGCTGGCAGTGTAAATGACCCTGGGGTTTGGTCTCAGGGTCGTCATCCTTTCGTCGGGGGTAGGAGACGTAGAACTGGGCAAACATGTGGCACGGCGGGAGGACCATCTTCTTCAGATCGGCGGGGTTCCAGGCGGAAAGGATCAGACGACGGTCGTATGGGTTGGTGCGTAGCTTGTGAATAATCTCGGCGACCTGGTCGACCCCCTGGCCCGTGTAGTCCGTCTTGGCGTCGACATACTCAGCGCCAAAGTGCCGCCACTGGAAGCCGTACACAGGGCCGAGGTCGCCGGCCTCGCGGTGGGTGAGGCCGAGGCTGTCGAGGAATTCGCGCGAACCATTGCCATCCCAGATCTTGATGCCGGCCTCGCTGAGGCTGGTGGAGGATGTGTTGCCCTCGATGAACCAGAGGAGCTCGGCGATAACGGCGCGGGTAAAGACGCGCTTGGTGGTGAGGAGGGGGAGGATAGGGGTGCCGTTGTTGTTGAGGGAGAACTTGAGGGGTCGAGGGGCAAAGATGGAGTATGTGCCTGTACCGGTCCTATGAATTTTGTCAGAACGATGCCGGTCATTGGAGTACTGTTTCTTTCTCACCTGTCTGGTCGACGCTCACCGGTTTCTAAGATTTCTTTGACGAGATCCAAATATTGGTGTTCCTCGTGGTTAACAGAGGAACTTGAGCCATTGGAAGGCTTCTCAGTGGAAGGGGTTTGTGATGCAGTCATTTTGGGAAGAATGGTGGTCAACTGTTGAACTGGGAGATGCAAGGGTCGGCGATGCCCTCGACAAAGGGACGAAATCAATTAAACATGCAGACGCGTCTAGTCGCGTCCCACGCGATACGATACCCCTCGACCCCACCTCGCAGACAGACAATAGGAAAATATTTACGCCGCTGCCGGTCATTCTCGATTCACATTCACGTGGCGACCCCCAATGCACCACCACGTTGGATCCCACGTTCCTAGAATGAGCCTAGCTCTGCATCCCACCCCGTGGACGGGTGAAGCCGTCGCAGGTACCGAATTCGCGCAAACCAACAACACATGGAATTACCGATCACGGCATTTGGCTTGCAGTAGTGGCCCTTTCCCCCACGGGCGTGCTACCGCCCTGGTAAGATGGAATTCAGGGATGGGACCCTGGATCCACGCTGAAGACGGTGTGTGCTCTCGTTGTCGGGCTTGCAACTGGCCTTGGACTACACTTGTTCTTCCTGACATCAACCCGGATCACAAAGCCTGTGATGTCGAGTTATAGAGCCACGATCCCCATTGAGCACGTCAGCCTCTCAGAATGGTAAAAGATAAAAAAAATCTGCTCCATCGACCCGAACGACGGATCAAACCCTGGTCGGTTATGCACCTTGTCCTCTTTGTGAGCACTAACACGAACAGCACCGTGATGGCGCCTGGACCGGACACCGGACTGGCCATCTAATCAATCAGTCGATCAAGATGCAGGACGCTAAAAGGCTCGTTCCAAGGTTGCAGTTTGCCAGGGTTTTTACAGCACTTCCAGGATCATCAACGGATCCGTTGAGCTCAGGAACCACTCCGAGAGCCACGCCAAAGCCCCTCATCTCCTCCTCCGGCCCCTCCATAACGCCCGGCTCAATTGAGTCGGGGGTCCCTGAACTTGGCAGCTTGAAGCCCGCGCACGGTCGATCAGATAAACCTCTGCTGCACGCCATTGGACAACCTGTGAGCGAAAAGCGGAGGCCTGATGTCACATGCCGGGTCGATAAGCTCGATAAGTAGAATTTTCTGCTCTGCTTCGAGATCAACGGATGGGGGGCCGGCTACGCAACTCACTTCCGGTGTAGTTTCATCTGCACCACGCCCACGCCTCCATCGTCGTGGAACTCGCAGCACAGGGCGGTGGTTTTTACGTCGCAAGCCTAGCCCACCGAAACGTGTACAAGCTCGCCCTGTAGCTGCGAGGTCGCCCCCATCCCCTCCGGCAGGCTATTTTCTTTTCTTGCTTCTTAAGCCCTCGACTCGCCCTCCATCTCGCTCCGAGGCGACCCTCTCGCTGCTCCCCTGCGTTTCTCCAAGAGATGCCCCGCGGTGGTCGCTGTCCTGAAAGTTAAGGCCTGCTTCTGAATCGACGGGCATTTGGCCGATATTCGCGCATTCGATAGACGATACTCGTTTTCCTTTCATTCACTCTTATTCGTCGTTTGCCGATATTGTATTGGCTTTCGTGCAGCCGTTGAGCTTCTATTGCGACTCATTGCCGAACTGCCCCTCATCCGATACTTCACGATACCACGCGGACATCGGCCACGACACCGCCATTCGCCAGTCTCTCCTACTACTCCCGGCCTCGGCCTTTTCTCTCTCCCCGTCCCTCTTCGAATTCCACCTCCCTAGGTTCCACCTCGGTCTTCGCAATATCGCAATGGAGCCCAGCCCCATCGCTGTCGAGGCTTCGGCCCACTCGCCCGAGTTCCCCCTCAAGGGCAAAACAGCCCTCGTGGAGGCCATTGAGGATGTTCTATGTGGATCGGTAAGTTGAACAGTCCGAGGGCTTCCCAGTTACTGACATTCCCAAAGATTGCCGGCGCTGTTGGCAAGTACATCGAATATCCTTTCGACACGGTCAAGGTCCGACTACAAAGTCAACCCGACCACCTTCCATTGCGATACACCGGTCCCCTGGACTGTTTCCGACAATCTATACAGAGTGATGGAGTACTAGGGCTATATCGAGGTATCAGTGCTCCTCTTGTAGGCGCTGCTGCTGAGACGAGCAGTCTCTTCGTCTTTGAGAGCCTCGGTCGCGAGTTGTTCTTTTGGAGCGGCTTTTCTTCGCGAGAGAAGGGCCTCTCGCTGCCCGACCTCTGGCTAACCGGCGCCTTCTCCGGCGCATTTACCTCTTTTGTCCTCACGCCCATTGAGCTCGTCAAGTGCAAGATCCAGGCACCTGGACTTGGTGATGGATCCAGCCGTGCCCCCCTTCGCCCGATCCCTGTCATCAAGGAAGTCTTCCGACATGAGGGTCTGAGGGGCTTCTGGCACGGCCAACTCGGAACCCTGATCCGAGAAGCTGGCGGTGGTTCAGCTTGGTTCGGTGCCAAAGAAACGGTGACAAGCATGTTTTACCAGGCCAAGACAAAGAAGATCACTTCGGAGGCTGAAAAGCAGAAAATCCTAGACACGCCTCTTCCGTTTTGGCAGCAAGCCGTCGCAGGTGCCTCGGCTGGTGTGTCTTACAACTTCCTCTTCTTCCCCGCAGACACCATCAAGTCTCGGATGCAAACCGCCCCTGTCGGCGACCTACGAGAGAGGCGGACATTTTGGAACGAGGGCTCGGCTCTCTGGCGACAGCATGGGCTACGAGGCATGTATCGGGGATGTGGCATTACATGCCTCCGATCGGCGCCGAGCTCTGCTTTCATTTTCATGGTTTACGACGGTCTAAAGCGATACTTCACTGTGCAATAGTGCTACAAGTGAGAGGGGCATCTTTCGATGATCAGGGCGATATTTCATTCACGGAAAAGGGCAAAAGGTTTCTCAGGGTTTCGGCAGAGATTACAAAGAGCATTTACGAGGCGTTATATCTTCGATGTGGTTTGGTAAGTTGGCAATTTGGGCGGGTTGGAGCATGAGCTGAAGGTATGCATTATTTTCAAAACGAAGAGGAGGATATTGAAAATGTGAGGTTGGTATATAGACGATTAGAGTGGGATGGACGTAGACATGGTGGTCAAGAATATACACCAGGCTGAAAGGTTTCCTCGAAAATACACAATATGGATTCATTCAAGTATTATTACTTCTTCTTAGACGCCTCCTTGCCCGACAGGTCCCAGTTGTTCAGGTAGCCAATGCTAGTGCAGAGGTAGGTGGCAAAGCTCAGCCAGCCGAGGTATGGCACCTGGCACCAAGCAGCAACTGAGTCAATGGAGCTGTAGAGGTATGTCAAGTAGCCATTGACTCCAACGAGAGTGACAATATCGACCGATGCCTCGATGGGACGGTGGAGGCCAAAGAATAGAGGGGTCCAGAGGAGGTTGAGGCCGAGCTGGACGCTGTAGAGAGTCATGGCTTGTCGAGCGGTGCGAATGGTATCAGGAGAGGAAAAGGGAGAGAGGCCAATATTGGCAGCTCGATATGCGGCGTAACCCATGACACTGGAAATCATTAGCTTTTGTCATCATCGACTGTGTGGTGGCAGAGGTTTACTTGCCCATAAAGGACCGTCCAGACGGGGCCGAACAGCCATGGTGGAGGATGCAGAGAGGGCTTCTTCAATGAGAGATATGTCTTTTGGGTCTCTGAGGCGGTAGAACATGGTGTCAGTGTTACAGGCGTAGAAAGGATCATGAGAGGACGAGGAGCTCACGAGTGGCGCTCAGTCCGACAGCTGTGCCAAGGCCGATGGGCAGCAAAACGGACACGGCGGGTTTGAGAAAGACAGCATCTGGCAAGGTGAGAGCGGGCACGTAGGTAGTCATGATGGAGGTTCTTGGTGTGATGAATTGGACACAATTGATCGGCTCCTAATAAAGTACAATGTCAAAGGAAGATCTGGCTGTAAAGCATGTGCGACAAATGAGTGGAATTGAACTGGCTGAAGAGACAATGACGTAATATATATTTCTTCAGAGAGGAGACGCCGCCCCAATGCCGAGGTATTCTTTGGTTGTCCTTCCATCATGTTCGTGTGAGTGGCTTGATAGAGTTGTTCTTCCAGATGCGCAACCCTCACAGGCGGGATGGCGATCGGAGTAAACGATGTAGGTCGATGAACCGGAAGCCTGCATCTCACTCCACGGCCAAGACGAGCCCTTGTCTGACGAGTTGGCTACCCGATTTGGAAGCGTCAAGCGAACACCCCCTGGCCTTAATCGGATAGCCTTCAATCGGATGTATCCATCCTCGTCGTCGAGTTGATCGAGGAAACAGGCCCAAACAATCGGCAATCCATCGTAGATTATTATCCAATCGACGCGCTGCTCGTCCTTGTCACGACCAGCCGTGATATTCCCCTGGAGCTGACAGGGGGGGATTTCGCGTGAGGCTCGTGGACCGGACCGTGGCTGATTCAACACCTCGCGACTTTGTGCACGGACCACTCCTTTAATTGATTCGACTTCGCGATATCGCGTCTCGACGCGTTTAACACGTCTTGACGCCCATCGCGGCGCGCAAGGACCGAGAACATGGGGCTCCATCTAATATTGTCCACTCACCCTAAACTGCAACCGACAATGACCCATCGCAACTTCTTCATCTCACAAATCCCAGCACCACATCCTACCCTATTGGAAAGTGCAATCGACTTTGCATCTCATACATCCTCACCGGAAGCTGGAAGGTGCCATCACAACCATGGCTCGAGCAACACTTGGAAAGAGAGCCCGAGGCATCGACGAAACTGGTAAGTCCCTTTTCGAGCACGGAGCAAGAAGGGTTGCCTTCCTAGCAACAGTTGCTAACGAGGATTCAAAACAGATGAGCCTTGTGTAGTAGCTACTCCCACCAAGAGAAGTCGACGCCTGGCAAAGACTGTCTCATACAACGACGAGAACCAAGACCCTACATACTCCCCCTTCGACGATGAGGAAGACGATGAATTGGCTGAGCTTCCTCCTCCCCGATTACGACGATCGCCTTCTCAAGCATCGACAAAGCAAAACCCCGTCACTCCCTCAACTCCACGACATCGCGATGCTCTCTCAGTGCCCCCTACGACGCCTCGACACGCCGTCATGTCGGCAGGCAAACTCTTCAAGCGACTAACACCACACACGCCTCTCTCGCCCAGCGCAGTCCAGACCATCTACCACTCGGCTCGACAACTATTCGCCCGCGGTGCTGAGCCTGGCCAGATTGTTGGCCGAGACGCTGAACGCAAACAACTGACCGAGTTCCTCGACCGATGTTCATCGTCAAGCCCCAGCGGCTGTCTCTACGTCAGCGGGCCACCAGGCACTGGCAAGAGCGCCATGATCACAGAGATGACTCAAAAGTATGCCGAACACAAGAATGTGCGGGCTGCCTACGTCAACTGCATGAGCGTCAAGTCCTCCAAGGATCTTTACACCACTCTGCTTGGCGCGCTGGGTCACGAAGGTGACTCTTCCGAGGCCGAGGCCATCTCGGCTCTGCAAACAATGTTTGCACCCAGAACAAAGTCGAGCACTGCCTACCTTGTGACTCTTGACGAGATCGACCACATTCTCACACTGGGCTTAGAGAGTCTTTACCGAGTCTTTGAGTGGTCACTTCAAAAGAACTCCCGGCTTGTTCTGGTCGGTATTGCCAATGCCTTGGATCTGACAGACCGGTTTCTGCCCCGACTCAAGTCTAAGAACCTCAAGCCTGATCTCTTGCCGTTCCTCCCCTACAATGCGGCCCAGGTCAAGAACATCATCACCACCCGGCTCAAGTCTTTGATGCCTGCTGGAGGTAAGGAGGGATACGTCCCGTTCATTCACCCTGCTGCCATTGAGCTTTGCTCTCGCAAGGTCTCGAGCCAAACTGGAGACATCCGCAAGGCTTTCGAAATTTGCCGTCGAGCACTGGATCTGATCGAGGCCGAGACCCGATCGAGGCATGAGGAGGAGGCTCGAGAGACTCTTTTGCAAATGACCCCTTCCAAGCGACCACTGGGAGAGAACATCAACGGAGCTTCGGGCGGCCCGAGAAGCGTGATTCAGATAATGGCGAACTCACTCAAGGCACTCACCGCAGAGACGGCACCACGAGCGTCCATTGGACACCTCAACAAGATCACCGCTGCTGCCTTCAGCAATGGCACAACGCAACGACTCAAGGCCTTGAACCTGCAGCAGAAGGCAGCCCTGTGTGCTCTTGTGGCTTATGAGAAGAGGCTTCGAGTAGTAGCCAAGATGACGCACGGTGGTTCTACTCCAGCCAAGGCAAAGCTACTGTCACCAACCATCAAGACTCTTTTCGACGCATACTGTCAGCTATGCACTCGAGATTCAGTCCTTCACCCTTTGTCCAGCTCCGAGTTTCGGGAGGTTGCGGGAAGCTTGGAAACTCTTGGGTTGGTCAACGCATTGGATGGAAAGAGCGGGAGCCTTGCGGTGCCACAGACACCTAGCAAAAGAGGTCGGAAGACCCTTGCCGCGTCTGGAGATGAGCGACGAATCACCAGCTGTGTTGGAGAGAAGGAGATTGAGTCCGTTGCCGAGGGTATTGGCGCAGGAATCCTGAGGAGCATCTTGAGTGGAGAGGCATTGGATTAGACTGGAAAAGGTGTCGGGAGGATCATGTTACAGCATCGCACGGCGTTCTGGTTGTTCCCCATTACAGTATGAGGGGGTGTTGGAGGTTGATCATTGTCTTGCATTACAATCGGATTGGTTTGCATGGGCCCTGGCAGGAATCCGGGACCCCAGGATGGATGATGATACCATTTATGTAATAGTAGTCCTTAGATGTTGATGTTTGACTGACAGGCTAGCTTGCCTACCACGGGAGATGAGGGACGCATCGTCAAGGAACAACGATGAATGGGTAGATAGAAACTGAATGACAAATGAAGAGAAACCCGAAAATTAATTAATCGCCTGGGATCTATGTGAGGAAGTTTCGCTTGGCTCGATCAAGTTATCAAGGCAGCCAGGGACGCGGCATCCCTAGATGCCTACGTATTCATGCTTTCCGGCAGTTTGTAATAACATGGCCTTGAGTTGCCATCCACATCCTCTTGTCCGCAACCCCTGGCCCAACACTATTGTAGTCATCTCGAAGAGCCCCATCTAAACACGCGAGTGACGGCTTACAGTTGACGATTACCTACATGGGACCCATGGAGCAAGCCAGGGCCAAGGGCGGCGCCTCAGCCGGATCCAGCCACGCCGCACCGACCAAATTTCCATCATGGCGCTTGACAGGGGAGAGGATCGGATCGGTTGTTGCGACTGACGACTCGGAGTTTGTGTCATCCATTCGAGGAAGCCAGCCTGAACCTGAAGAGGCACAGGGGTGGCTATCAATGCCCAATGCCGCGTGAATCTGCAAATTGCCAGAACTGGAATCCCTCCCCGGATCGGTATCCCAGCCTCGCCGGGACAGAGTCGCACAAGGTCCAGGATCTAAATCCTCGGGCGGAACACGCGAGACAAGCTCGTCGTGGCCACAACCAAGCTTTTCTTGGCGAGGGCGATAGCCCGTGAGGTCTTGGCATATGCAAGCCTTGATGACATAGGGAATTACTGGAGACCTGTCGAGTCTGTCTTGACACCGGAGGCCTGACTGAGCCAGCGCAAAGATTCGACGGTCCCGAGCAGGCGAATTGACATTGCCCCCTTGGTCTCAGGACAGGATGCATGCATTCAGCATTCAGCAGTGCAAGCGAGGAGGTAATACTGACAAATCAAGAGTGGAGAGAAGAGCGTCCAACAGAGCTGAGTGGCACGGTAAAATGGCCTTGCGGGCTGTTTGGTGCAATTCGGCTGGTGACGCTCAGATGGGACCTCCACTGGCTTGCAAGCCTGGTTAGGTTGGGGGTACCCGCACTGGCCACTTCCTACGTACCTACGCTACGGGGCTCCGGTCACTATAATTGGGCCTTTCCAGTGGCTTCTCCAGCGTTGTCCTCCACTGTCACCTCGGGCCAGGCGCCAGGAAGGGGTTCCAGGTTCCTTCCAATCCTTGGTTCCCGCCCCCGAACCTTCCAAATCTTCAATCGTGCGAACTTACAGCCCGTCCATAAGGTAGCTCCTTCTCCCGTCGGCGGCCCTCCACCTCCGCCTCCGTGTGTGCGACCTCGACGTGCTCGCACACCCTCACTCACTCACTCATCCGCCAAACTTAGCCGGTCACTCAAATCCTCTCTGGCATAGATGCTACTCACATCTTTCAACATCGCTCCTCTCCCCCTCCGAAATTCCTCAGCTCTCCAGAAATCCGGATCCATCCCAGGCCTCTAACCCCCCCCCTCCTCAGAGCCTGAACCTCGACGACGCGCCCGCCAGCTCAGCGTCTCTGCTCCTCACAACCACCCCCCCGAAGCCCGCATTGTACGCGAGTCAGCACCCTCTCGAGAGACACAGCAGCGAAGGACGACTCCACGAGCCTGCGATCCCAGGCCTGCGACGTCGGTTTCCCAACCTCGACGTCGATCTCGACCTCGGATCCTGGTCTCCATGCCTTCGGCATCACATCTGGGAATGGGCCGTCGCTCGAAATCCTCCCCGTCGCTCGCTAATCCTACCTCTGCGCCTGGTACCGCCGCATCCAACTCGTCCAACGTCGCGTCCTCGTCGCCCGTCGATTCCGCTGGCTCGTCGACATCTCCCGCCCCTCGGGCGACCTCCCCCACCGCATCCACCACCTCTTCCACGCGCCCGAGTTTCCTGTCGCGCCTCAGCCTCCCTCTCTCGCTACGCAACCGAAATCGCAATGTCGCCGACTTCCATATCCGTGCCGAGGAGCCACATCGTCGGTATGGTGCCGGCGACCATGTTCGCGGCGCCGTGGTACTCGTCATAGTCAAGCCAGTGCGGATCACTCACCTAACTGTGTCGCTGCATGGATATGTGCGAGTGCTCAAAGACCCAGCTGCCGTAGCCAAAGCCCAAGGGAGTATTGTCATGCCGCAGAACGGTGACTCAGCGAGACCACGGTATCACGGCAATGGGCTCGCCAGCCTCTTTCAGGATGAGCAGGTGCTGAGCGGCGAGGGAAGGCTAGAGCCGGGCAGGTACGAGTTCGGGTTCAACCTTGTATTCCCCCAGAAGGGTCTACCAAGCAGCATAGACGTATGTCCCTCGAGTGTTGGTTTGCGATTCGAGAATGACTGACCAGCGTCACAGTTTGAGCGAGGGACTGTCTCATACATGGTTACAGCTACACTTACAAGGCCGACATCGATCGCCCCGACTTCGTCCTGCGAAAGAAAAGTTATGCTGGTGGAGAATGTAGATATAGGATCGCTACAGGCACCACGGCCACGAACAATCTTTCTTGAGCCGATATCGAAACGAACCCGAAGGAAGAAATCGATGATGCTGGATAGAACATCTGCTGCCCCGTCAGAGGTTAATGAGCTTGGTTCGGAGCCAGATCCTGTCGAGACGCCCACAGAAGAGACACGCGAACATGCCGTAGATACTCGAAGCCCGATCCAGAGCGACATGCGGAGCGAAGTGAGTGGAGAGAGCGGCGTGAGCGGTAGCACAGGCGTGAGCCGGCCTGATCTCACACTGTCCCAGGTTGGGACGCTGACATCAGCCAAGCAGCAGGCGGTGGACAAGAAGACTATTACGGCGACGATAGAGTTGATCAAGGGTGGTTGTTTGCCGGGTGACGGCATATCCGTGCGGGTCACGGTTCAGCACATCAAGCGTCTCAAGAGCATGACAGGTGTTATTGTGACGCTTTTCAGGCAAGGGAAGATCGACAGCAACCCACCACCTGGTCTTTTTGACGGGTCATTGAGTCGAGAGGATGTGGCGCAAATGGACAAGGATGAAGCGTTTCCGCGGTCAAGAACTGGCCTCGGGGGTCTCACACTATCATCGTCTGGCTCTACCAGCATATTCCGCAAGGACTTGGACCAGAACATAGCGCCTCTCATCATCGACCCCAGCACCATGCAGACCTCGGTTACTGTCACGGTCAAGCTTCCTGACGACTCGTTTCCGACAATCAAGAGGGTTCCTGGGGAGATGATCAGCTTCAGATACCTAGTTGAGGTAGTGGTTGATCTGGGTGGACGGTTATCCAACCAGTTGCAGACAGGTTCGGCATCTAGATTCGGATCCTATGGCCATGGGAACTCGGATAACTATACTTATGGGCCAAGAAGGGGGGCCAACATTGCAGATACCTCACAGCTACGGCACGAAAAAGGAGTCATCGCAGTGGCGATAGAGACGGTTGTGGGCACAACGGACACATCAAGGGGAAGGAAAAGATCGAGAGCTTCGCCGACATCACGGAGAAATCGAGCCCCTGAAAGCGACGACGAGGAAGCAACAGGTCGGGATTCGAGCCACGGCGACGAAGGGCCTCATGAGGCACATCAAAACAATGGGCAACTGTCCCCTGGTGGTTATTTTCCATCACAGCAAAACGGGAACCGTCATCCACCGCCAATTCCCTCACATCCCCCTCAGCCGTATTCACAGGTTGCGCCCTTGCAACCTCCTTCGCAACCTCCCCCGCCGTCCCATCCGGGTTATTCTCACGCGCAAACAAATGGCTTCGTTCACCCTCCGGCTGCTCCCGTATATATACCCCCTCCTGAAATACCAAACCAGAGCAACCTCTCGGAGAAGGAAAGAATACGGCAGGCTGAAGCAAGACTATTACCAAGCCAGCCTCCTGAGGCGGGCCCATCCGCCAGCAACGGAGACGACAACATTTACGATGCCGAGGACACACCTCATATCCCTCATCCTCATACCGACTCGGCTCCAAGTGCTCCCAGCGCGCCCAGTGCCCCTGATGCAGGTCCTTCAGCGCCTACAGAAGACGACATCGAGGTGGCTACAGCACCGCCATCCCATGTTGTGGAAGACAAGCAAGAACTGGAGCGGCAACGATTGATGCAGGAAGCCAGCGCTCCGCCAGAGTTTCCAGAGGATATGGACCGACGAAACGGAGGGCCTTCGGGCGAAACGGCCCCAGACCCAGACCCAGAACCGAGTGCGCCAAGCGCCCCAGTTCTCGATGACTTTGATGATGAATTTCCAGGATATGGATCTGGCGCTGGACCATCTAGAAGCTCGCGACACGGCGACGGGGAGCAGCTACCAGCTTACCAGCGATGACATAATTTATATTGACATGTTGGAGTACATTGTTTGGATTTACGATAATACGATGATGAAGATATCTATACAATCTTGGTACGCCGTGGCCGAGACCAAGGCGTTTTGGATATAGGTGTTGGATGATTGATGGCATGGAATGGATATTGATACTGTTGAGATGGTCAACAGGATGTTATATACGGCCAACTTCACGACACGAGCTCTGTGTCACATTGAACAGAAGATGCACTACCGAGGAGATGGCTCCTAATCGAAGGAAGGGACTGCAAAACCACAATATATTCCCCCAACACCGACCGTACCAGAGCGGTATATGCATATGCATACAATTCTACAAATACAAAGAAACAAGGCTCACGCCATCGTCTATCTAAAAGAGGAGATTGTCTTTTGCATCCCGGGCATAGGCATTGGACAAGCTTTTCTCACCCATGCCCTCATCATGCATCTATCTTATCGGCTGGAGGTCCAGATCCAGGCCTGGGTCCAGACCCATGAGCCCATTATCTGGGCAGATGACGACAGAGTCGTTCGATGCCAATGCCGCCATCTCACCCGGCGATCTGTGCCTAATTATAGGTCCCCGTGCACCGGAGGCGGCGCCGAGATTCATCACACCTCTGAACGTCACCTCTCCGGAGTCCGGAGGCTTTTTTTAACATGTATCCTCCCGCTTCCGGCGCCGGAGATCCGGAGTCTATCCGGACGTGCTTTTTTTGGTCTTGTTCACCACTTTTTGTCTAATGTTGCAGCACAATGTGCTTGCCCCTCTCCCAGTTATCTAGGCTCTCCTTGATATTGACCCAGTACCGCAGGCGCACTGCTTCATGCTTGGCAGCCTCTATGTCATCGTGCTGAAAGGCTCGCTCGAGCACCTCCTCACTCTGGGCGATGCGAACGTCGTTTGCGGCGCGAGGCTCGGCGAGGTCTTCCTCGCTCTCGGCTTCCTCGATCTCCTCGCGCGCCTCGAGGACGAGCATGAGCAGGCCTGGCTCCTCGACCTTGAGGGTCTCGTCGTTGGCGACGTCGACGCCGCGCAGGGAGAGCAGATACTGAGCTCGCAGCAGAGGGTTCGCGAGCGTCTTGTATGCCTCGTTGATGCGTGCAGACATGGCCTCGGCGCGGGCCTTGTCCCCAGCTGGATGCATATCCGGGTGCGCGCGCGCCTGCAGGCGGAGAAACTCACGCCGGAGGGCACGTGTGTTGATGGGAAAGTGACCCGCTGGGGGAGGCCCGTCCGGGAGCGTCTCGGGGAAGAGGTGGTAGTGTGTCGTGGGCGGCGCTGTAGCGGACGACGGTGGTGCGGGCTCAGCGGAGGAACCAGCAGCGCTGCCGCCAGAGGACACGGAACGGGCTTGGACGAACGGCGCCCGTGCGGCGGCGGCGATGGCTACACGGCGCGGCGCAGATGTTGCGGCGACGAGTGGACGGTGCAAGGGCGCAAGAGTCGAGGCTCGGCGAACTCGGAGTCGACATCGGATACAAAGCCGAGAGATGTCGCGAACAACCGGGGAGGCGACGGGGGGCCGCATGGTTGATGAAAAGTGAGCCGATGGCAAAAAGATAGGTCTAGCCGGAAAAGAACAAGAGGTTGACCTTGCTGCCTTTGACTATAGAGGCTGGGAGAAGTCGCTGCTGCGCTGGAGGGTTCCAAGTGCAGGTTGTTTTGTGCTTCCTCCGGGCCAAGCGGACAATGTCGTAATAAATTGTTAGCGTCGGGAGGCTGAGGGGAGAGCCTTTTGGAAAATGTGGCTTGAGACTTGTGGCGTTTACGGAAAAGTGGCGGCCCGGAAGGCACCAGGTACCAAGTACATGTGGAACGGGGCATGAGAGGGCGAAATCCGGGGTGTCGGGGTACATGACGCTTAAGACACTGATTAACATTACGTCGTTGGGTCCTTCCCTCGGGCGAGGTCGGCGGACCTGGTTCGGGGTCTAGTCCGATCCAATAACGAGACAGCCATTGATATCAAACGGAATCTGGAATAGTCGCCGTGTTGGCGAAAAAAAAAGAGAGATGTCAATAATTTTTATATCCTGCTCCTAATAACCCCTGCTCGTCAAAAAAAGGATCCATTGTTGGTCATTTGATTTGATATCATGCATTTCTAAGGTCGCTTGTCCTTTTTTCTTCCTTCCTTTCTTCCCTCCCCGCCTCCAATTGTCTATCTGCCCAGTTTAGCCTTTTGGTCACTTAATCCTGCGCGCCCTCCTACTGCAAGCTCCCAGCACCGTCGCAAATCCCGCCGCCCCCAATCGCTAACCCCCAATCCCGAGATTCCAATTGGAAAGCGGGATAGCATTTGCCGAGTCGAATAGTAGATCTGACATTGATATCCAAGGAAGAGAAGCTTCTCATCCTTTTTATATTCTCTCGTCCCCTTGTCCCACCTGTAGTCTACAACAGAAGCTATCATGGCCAAGGTATTCGACGCTGCTGAAGGTATGAAGATCCCCCCCAACTCCACTCTTACATGTCATGTCGCAATTCCACTGACACGACTCTCCCTCCGCCAGTGGCCAAGCACAACACCCCAGAGAGCTGCTGGGTCGTCCTCTATGGCAAGGTCTATGATGTGACTGAGTTTCTGCCATCTCACCCCGGTGGAAAGAAGATCATCCTCAAGCTTGCTGGCAAGGATGCCACAGAAGAGTACGACCCTGTTCACCCGCCTGGCACCCTCGAGGAGAACCTCAAGCCCGAGGATATTCTCGGCGAGGTCAACCAGGAAACCCTCACCGAGCCCGAACCCGTATCCGAAAAGGCCGTCGTCAAGTCTGGGGACGATAGCCCGCCCCCAATGGGTTCGCTCATGAACCTGGATGAGGTTGAGGAGGAGGCTACCAAGCGCATCTCGAGAAAGGCATGGGCGTACTACTTCTCGGCCAGTGACGACTTGTGGTCCAAGAGTTACAACAACTTGATCTACCAAAAGATCCTCCTCCGCCCCCGGGTCTTTGTCGATTGCACAGCTTGCGACCTCACCACATCTCTTATCGGCAACAAGGTTGGACTCCCCGTCTTTGTAGCTCCGGCCGCCATGGCCCGACTAGCCCATCCTGATGGCGAGCAAGGCATCGCAAAGGCATGCTCACGCTTCGGCGCCATGCAAATAGTATCCAACAACGCCTCCATGACACCCGAGCAGGTAATTGAAGGCGCCAAGCCCGGTCAGACCTTTGGCTGGCAGCTCTACGTTCAGAACCAGCGACACAAGAGCGAGGCCATGCTCAAGCGCATCAATGCCATGCGTGACTACTACAAGTTTGTGTGCTTGACTCTGGATGCGCCTGTCCCTGGAAAGCGTGAGCTCGACGAGAAGGCCAACTTTGACTACTCTGAGCCAAGTCCCGCGAGCGGTGAGAGCAAGCCAGGTGCTGGAGGTGTCGGTCAGCAGCTCTTCTTTGGCACAGCTGCCGACCTGACGTGGAAGACGACGCTGCCGTGGTTGGCCGAGCACACAGATCTGCCCATCGTGCTCAAGGGTTTGCAGACTCACGAGGATGCTTACCTAGCGGCTCAATATGCTCCTCAGGTCAAGGCCATCATCCTGTCCAACCACGGTGGCCGAGCTGTCGACACAGCACCTCCAGCGATCCACGTACTCCTCGAGATCCAAAAGTACTGCCCCGAGGTGTTTAGCAAAGTCGAAGTCTGGGTTGATGGAGGTATCAAGCGTGGAACCGACGTTGTCAAGGCGCTGTGTCTCGGCGCAAGCGCTGTCGGCATCGGCCGCGGCGCACTGTTCGGCCTCGGGGCCGGAGGTCAAGCCGGTGTCGAGCGGGTTCTCGAGAGTAAGTTCTAACCGCGATTCCGGACATGTCCGAACCCTGTCTAACACATGTAAACCAGTCCTCGAGGCCGAGACGGCAACGTGTATGAGGTTGCTCGGAGCCAAGAATATCTCAGAGCTTGGGCCTAGATTCGTAAGTTGTCTCCCCAGGTTTCCCCAGACCCCGCCCCCAGCTTGGCGATCTCGACTAACCGGGTCGGCAGGTGAACGCTCGACAGGTGGAACGAGATATTTACGATGGAGATGCGGGGTTGGACCGGAGAGGCCTGTGGACGAGATCCAAGCTGTGAGAAGACCCAGCATGAGATATTCATATGTCAGATAGAGCCTCGGCTCACACATGAGATCTGCCCCAATCCCCAATCCCCGCCTTCCCCAGTCCAGTACCCCTGTCCGCGATGGCTGCGGCAAGGCTCGGGGACAACGGACGGTTGACGCCATGTCCGGGCGTAGCGGCTTGGGACTTTTTGTTTCTAGGATAATACCAAATTGGCAGGGACGGGCACAGTGGGCTCGCGCGCGGCGTCGTCCCAAGGAGGTTACAGACTGTAAGGCACCGGGCAGAGGGCATTGGGTGGCCCCTGTATCAAAGTACCGAATGGCTGAGGAGCATTGTCAGCGCAAATTTAACTTAAAAGTCGAATATCGAATATGACCGGACCCATGTGAAGGCATCTTGGCCCCCAGGGTTCAGATCCAGTCAAGGGACCGAGCCTGAATGTAACTTTGATTTGGCAAGCTTGTGATTGAAAGCTGATAGTTCCGTATGGCCGTCAAAAGGCAACAACGTGCGGCAGATTGGCTGCAATGTATCATTGTCGGCGGTCCTCATCTGCAGGGACAAGGGCATGCACTCACGCCCCCCATGCTGATCTCGTCCAAGCTTCCAAAGGTGGAAAGTTGACTATCCCACAACAGATGTCCCGGCCGAGATGGTGTGCCACAGCTGCCGGTCGGACATAGGAGCTGAAAGGCCCGGAGGCCGTGACCTGATGGAACTTTCTTCTCCTTCGACCAGCCACTCCGAGGCTCAAACATCAACGTGCAAGGTGGCGGCGTCTGGTGTCAGCTTTGCGATCCATCATGGATCGGTTGGCTACCATGACACGCCACTGAGCAACTCTAACTTGGCTAGAGAAATTGGCGGCGAAGATCCTGTCACAAACCCCTCGCCGTCATGGATGCATTTCTGTGAGGTGAACATTCCATCTCTTGGTTGACTGATCAGGGTTAGCTGTGTTGCCGCTCCACCCATGCCAGGGTCAGGGAATTGAATTGTATTGGCTTGGCTCTGTTCGCAATGGCCCATGGTTGGTTCGTGTTGGCAACCCTCGGTCTGTCGCGTGCACTGCACTCCTCCATCCTTCAGCTTCTACTACGCATTTCCTTCTCGGGCCCTTGAGTACTGAATGTCTCATGTCAACCCAGCAGTCCAGAATTTGGGCGTCGTATGTTAGACCGACGCTCAGTCACAGAGCCGCCCATGACGAGAGCTCACCGTCATACATCGCGTCCTGTCCATCACCAGACAAGACTTGATGCCTTGAACGCAGGGTGTATGTGAAGCAGGTGTTGTCACCGCCACACCCGAGGGTTGACAACACCTCAAGTGGCGACAGAACCTCATGAACGCAAGTGCTTGCTATTATTGCTTCCCATGTGCATGTTCATGTTCATGTGCCAGTCAGAAGCGGCGGAATGCAACACCCTTTGCCGTCAATATGCGGGGAAACCAAGCTTTCGGGGCCAGCACGTAGGACACTTCACAACTGTCTTTGAACAACTCTTTTCCCTTCTCGGTCCTTCTCCCGTCCCCCACAATTTCGAAAGGCGGCAGGGGTGGGCGGCCTGCCGGGCATCGTCCGTCTTCCGAGTTCAATCATGACCAAACATGGGGCCACTGCAATTGGAGATTTCTTCATCTCGTCGACTCGTCAAATTCACGAGCTGCCGAGGGACAGTTTGTAGATTGGCAAGGAAACGACAAGGGCCCTGAGGGTCTGACCAGGGTCCGTTTGCGACTAGGCACGTCGAGAAGCGCTCATCCTCCCACCCTCCACACCCTCGTTTCCATGCAAGGTAAACCTGGAGAGTAGCGCCGTACTGTCTCGTCGGCCACTTTCCCCTTTTGGTAACCAATGCCCGGGGGCAGATGCAAAGTAACAAGATCATGGCGATCTAGTCTCTGGGTTTGTGTGTGTTGACGGAGCGCCGTCTGCGCACTGGTGATGTACCCTCTCGTCCTGTTGGGTCATGGGCGGCCAAATCAACCCCGATGCCATCCTACTTAAACTCTGGTCTTCTTCCATCCTTGTTGTATGCTGAATGGCTGGTTTGTCTTCATTCGCTTCCACCACGCTGTCCGTGCTTCAACCCGTCGCAAGTCCTTTTTCATATATAGGCAGAAATTGGCTGTTCTCTTCATCCACAGGAGTCTGCGAGCAACCACCCAAAGCAAGACTTCCGAGCTCAACATGTCGGATAAGCAGGAGCTCTCCCAGACGGAGAATGGACCCATCGCTGGGTCCAAGAAGAGAACATGTGCGCGGCACTGCAAGCGCTTCTGGTGGATCTACCTCATCGTGCTGTGCTGTATTGTTGTTCTCGTTGTTCCCCTGATGTAAGTCATAGCCGACCTATGCCACAGGGATGGCTAACTCATACTCGGTAGCATCTTCGTCGCCGTTCCAAAGATCGCACAAGACAAGATGAACCAAGCGAAGCTTGAGATCCAGGGCGTCAACATCCTCGAGACCGAACCCGAAAGTTACCAGATGCAGATCAACTCGACCATCACCACCGACGGCAAGATTCATGCCAAGATCGATCCCTTTGAAGGCGAGATGTATCTCGAAGACTGGCCGCCACATGTCGCTTTTGCCAGAGTGCAGTTCCCCGAGACCAATTCCAACAAGCATCAAGTCGTCAACGTCAGTCAGAGGATCGAAATCACCGACATGCAGGAGTTTACCCGATTCAATGTCTGGTTCCACAACAATGAGACTGTGCGCGTCACCATCAACGGGAGGACAAAGGTCAAGCCAAATGGCTTGACACGAAAGTATGGCGTCGACTTTAAAAAGACTGTCGACCTGAAGGGCTTGAATCATTTCAACGGCACCGAGGTTACCGACGGCCGCATTTCCTTGGATAGTGACAGGAACGGTCGCAACTTCAACGGCACCGCCAACATCCCCAATGCTTCCGTCTTCACCCTGGATAATGTAAGTCCATGTGTTCCCATACAGTCCGCTCCACCCAAGCTTACCATTCTTTCAAAGGGCAATGTCACATTCACCAACTTTATCGGCGACGAAGAAGTTGGTACCCTGTATATCCAGGACCTCGTACTCAAGCCAGGAAGTAACATTGTCAACATCTCGGCGAACATGGACCAGACTGCGGTCATCCGGGCTGTCCGGAGCGAAGCCTACTGCAGGACGGGCATTGTTCCCTTCAAGCTCCTCGGCCAGTCGGTGATAAATCATGGTGAGAACCTCACGTATTTCGGTGCGGCTTTGGGGAGCTCGAACCAGACTGTCGAGATCGATATCGGCTCCATCCTCAAGAACGACTTGGATTATGATGTCCAGTGTGCTTCTGATAGTGACGCGTAGTTGCAGGAGCTGTGTGCTGAGCGTGCAAGCCCGCACCAGCCGTGTAAGCTGCAGGGGCTGCCAAGAATCTTGTGGAGCCTCTTTCACCCTCTCCGCTGGCATAGTTCATCGGGCGAATAATATGAAGATGGGTGCTGGGAGGAAGGGCGTATGGCGGATTATGATACCTTTGATGCGGATCACCATGTATGTCGGTTAGGACTATCAAATTTAACTGTCGAACTCGCCCTTTTCGTCGGGTATCATGTTGGTTCATCTAGCTCGGTCAAGGGATGCATCGTCTGAGTTGAGTTGAGCTCGGGTGTCTGGCGACCTGTTCCTATTTCCAACCACCTTTCCGCTTCTCGCCTCGAGAAAGCCCACCTGCCACTGCTGAGGTGTCGCTTGGTGCGTTTGTAGATGGAACAAAATCGATGGCGGTCCTGCCACCGCTCGTCTTTTCGGCCTCTTTCTCTTTTGCGAGCCTCTCGCGGCTTTTCCGCAGCTTGTCCTTGAACGCCCATTCAGGAAAGGCACTAGTATCCCATAGTTCAGTGCTGAGGGTAGTCGAATACTGGTCCCGCTCATCGATATCGACGAATTTCATCAACTTGTCCATCAGACTGGGATTTTTCAGGGCTGATGACTGCTCCAGCTTCGCGTTAAAGTGCGTCCCTTTCTTCTTGAGCTCAAGAAACTGTTCGAACTTCTTGTTGGCTCCTGGCGGCGGTGAGCCAGGCGGTGATGGCGGGATATCTAAATTGGGTGCAGAAGGAAGTGTGAGATCGCGCAAAAGAGCACGATTTGCCGAGTATGGTGAAGAGGGTCTCTGCGCCGGGTCTTGGTCGTCAATCACAGCTTCTTCCATGGGTGGGAGTGATGGGCCTAAGGGGACAGCATTCTGCTGAACGGGGCCGATAGCAACAGGCTCATTACTTTGAGACGTGGGTGTGGGTTCTGTATCGCGGTGAGTAAGTAACAGACATCAGACTTTCGCATGTTGCAAAAGCCAGGAATGATATAGGGAGGGCATTCAAGAGGAGGTTTTGAGGAAATTCATACCTGGTAAATTAGTAGAGGAAGTCGCGTGTTCCTTTGCCTGGTTCCTCGGCTCGGTCGTGACTGTAGTTGTCACAGGTGCCTAGGGGAAACGAAGTAGGTGAGCCAACTATCGGGGCCATTGATTTGTCAGAGGAGACTGAATACATACCTTTGGTTCCAGTACAGGCTCCTCAACCTGTTCAATCTCTTCGTCTTCATCACTGCTTGCGTATCCTACAAGACCTGCCATTTTAGACCGTCGTGAGAAAATAGAAGCAAGGAATGAGCATGGTGAGAGCACAGGTGAAGCATGTGGGGCCGAGGTGGGAAATCTGAAACTCTTTTGGTATTAGCGCGGTACCTTTCTCGTGACTGACAGCCTCAAGGCGTTGGCGCCTTAGGAAAAACATCGGGCTAATCACCCCAGACTTTTAGCCATCTGCCATCTTTCTGGGACAATACAACTGTGCCTGAGATTCTAGAGAACCCACCCCTCACGGCGTCACCCTTGTAATCTCCATCACCAAACCACATCGGCGTTCATCCCAAGCTTCTCTGTAAGCTTCTTCTGGTTCTGGGCAACTCTCATCCTTGGGTGTCGGCATCTGCGCTACCTACGACGCGCCGTTGGCACTGCCAAGGCTTCGGTCCCCCGTTAAAAAGTAGTACTCACCAACGAAGTGTCCTGCTGAGCCTGCGAGACCACCAACAATGGCTCGGCTGAGAGACTCGCGCTCACCAAGTCCTGCAGGCAGCTCTCACAGTTCTCGCCGTCACCGCAAAGATGACGATCGCCGGGAACGGGATCGTCGCGATGACGGGAGGGACCATCGCCGGCGCACGAGGTCGCGCAGCCCTGATGTGAGAAGACAACACCGCAACCCCGGCGGCCTTTATTCTGACGATATTGTCCGTGACCAGCCCCGATACCGCGACCGCGATCGTGATAGAGACAGAGACCGCGGCCGAGACCGGGACTATTATCGTCGCAGAGACCGCTCGGTAGACCGACGCGACGATGACTACTACCGCGGCGGACGACGAGACAGAGACCGCCGGAGGTCGCGAAACCGCTACGATGACAGAAACCGATCGCCCGACCGTCGACGAAACCGCAGCCGGGAAAGCGACCGGGACTTCAGAAGGCGAGACGACTCCCGCGACCACATCCCCGGTCGCCGTGAAGGTACGGCTGACTCCCTTGCTCGCAGCAACCGTGAGGATGGCCGAAACCAGAGGACCCCGTTAGGCGACAACGGAAATGCTGCTGCCAACGAGGCCCAAAAGTCGAAAGCGAATGCTGCCCAGGCCGAGATCGATAAGAAGGCCGAGCGACTGGCAAAGCTTGAAGCATGGAAGAAGAAGAAGGAGAGCGCCAGTCAGAAACAAAAGGAAGTAAATCCGAGTCAGACAAGAAATCTCTTGGCTGAAATGGATAAGAAGGCCAGCGGTGCTTCGTCAAAGACGGTGTCTCCCTCAGTTTCTGTTACCGCTTCACCTGCGCAAACGCCAACAACTGCATCTCCCATCACTCCTTATGCCGGAAAATTTGATCCCAAGGCTATCGCAAAGAAGTCGGCCGCGTCACGGTCACACGATGCTTCAAAGCCAGTTCTGGGCTCTATTGGAGGCCCAGCCGAGAAGCTTTCGGTTCCCGTAAAGCAGGCAAGCAACGGTATGGTTGGACCCCATTCCTTCACATTGAATTTGATTGATGAGATGTGTGCAGCGTCGGCCCTCCCCGCGAACCGAGCCAAAGCCAGCGGGTTTGGTTTCGTCAAGAACCACGCAGAAAACGAGAAGCTACCCGCCAAGCGCAAACTTGATTTGGATGAGGAAGACACGACAAAGAGGAAGCTCACCAAGCTTCCTGCTCTCCCCATCGAAGCTGACGATACTCCTTATGCTGATCAGGATGATGACGAGTCTGATGGAGACATCTTTGCCGAGAACGAAGAGGAAGCCGCCGCCGCAGCTCGCGCCGCACATGAAAGGCGACTACAGGCAGAGAACCAGATGGATCAGGATGAGGACAAGGCGACGACGGCAGAGACACAACCCAATGGAGACGTAGTTGCGGATGGCTCGGCCGAAAAGACCCCGGTGCCTGAGCAGATGGAGGTTGACAAGGAGGACGATGTGGACCCGCTAGACGCATTCATGGCTGATCTCAAGCAGACGGAGGTGAAGAAGCCGGCCAGGGCATCAAAGACACGAAAGGTCCAGGAGCCCGAGGCCTACTTCAGCGACGACGAGTACAACTTTAACAAGGAGGAGAACGGCGACCCGAATGCTCTGCTAGCCATGACGGCCAAGCGAAAGAAGAAGGACATCCCGACAATCGACTACAGCAAAGTTGAGATTCAATCCATCAGGAAGAATTTCTGGGTGGAGCCGGCCGAGCTCAGCCAGCTCACAGAAGCCGAAGTTACTGATCTACGCCTGGAACTGGACGGGATCAAGGTCAACGGAAAGGATGTGCCCAAGCCAGTTCAGAAGTGGGCGCAGTGCGGTCTCACTCGACAGACTCTGGATGTCATTGACAAGCTGGGATATGAGAAGCCCACGCCGATTCAGATGCAAGCTCTTCCAGCTCTGATGTCTGGTCGCGATGTCGTTGGCGTGGCTAAGACGGGTTCTGGAAAGACTGTCGCTTTTCTACTCCCCATGTTCCGTCACATCAAAGATCAGCCTCCGCTGAAGGATACAGATGGCCCCATCGGGTTGATCATGACTCCGACTCGAGAACTGGCTACCCAGATCCATCGCGACTGCAAACCTTTCCTGAAGATGATGGGCCTCCGAGCTGTGTGCGCATACGGCGGTGCTCCAATCCGAGAGCAGATTGCAGAGTTGAAGCGAGGTGCAGAGATTATCGTGTGCACGCCAGGTCGCATGATCGATCTGCTTGCTGCCAACCAGGGTCGAGTCACCAATCTAAAGAGAGTCACGTATGTGGTACTTGATGAAGCTGACCGAATGTTTGACATGGGTTTCGAGCCTCAAGTCATGAAGATCTTTGCCAACATGCGACCGGACAAGCAGACTATTTTGTTTTCGGCAACCATGCCTCGCCTCATTGACTCGCTGACCAAGAAGGTTCTCAAGAATCCGATCGAGGTGACGGTTGGTGGACGAAGCGTTGTTGCCAAGGAGATTGAGCAGGTTGTCGAAGTTCGTGAAGAAACCAGCAAATTCTTGCGTGTTCTTGAGCTACTTGGAGAGCTATACGACAGAGACGAGGACGCTCGCACGCTCATCTTTGTTGAGCGTCAGGAGAAGGCGGACGATCTGCTAAAGGAGCTCATGATCAAGGGCTACCCATGCATGTCGATCCATGGAGGCAAGGATCAAGTTGATCGTGATTCGACCATCTCGGATTTCAAGAAGGGCGTTGTGCCGATCCTGATCGCAACATCGGTAGCGGCTCGTGGTCTTGACGTCAAGCAGCTCAAGCTTGTCATCAACTACGACGCGCCAAACCATCTGGAGGACTATGTCCACCGAGCAGGTCGAACGGGTCGCGCCGGCAACACTGGTGTGGCTGTCACGTTTGTGACACCAGAGCAGGAGAACTGTGCGCCGGGCATTGCCAAGGCGCTCGAACAGAGTGGACAACCGGTGCCCGAGAGGCTGAACGAGATGAGAAAGGCGCATCGTGAAAAAGTCAAGTCTGGAAAGGCCAAGGATACATCAGGCTTCGGTGGCAAGGGTCTGGACCGTCTGGATCAAGAACGAGAGGCTGCCCGTCTTCGTGAGCGCAAGACCCACAAGGCCGAGGGTGAAGAAGAGGAAGTCAAGGAGGACAAGAAGGAGGAGGATGACAAGGCAGAGAAGGCTCTCAGCGCGATCCGGGCGGCAGCATCAGGCGTCCAGTCTCGTGAGTCGCAAAAGGCTGAGGGCACAGAAGCCAAGCCTACACAGACCATCAACACCAACGTGGTCAAGGACAAGTCCAAGGATCCGCTGGACAAGGTCAGCTCGGCAGTCAGCGCCATCAACAGCCGTCTTGGAAAGGCTGGCCAGCTTCGTGCCGGTCAGCCAATCGACAACAAGGGCCCAGACGCCGGCGCGTTCCATGCTACTCTGGAAATCAACGACTTCCCTCAGAAGGCCCGATGGGCCGTCACCAACCGAACCAACGTGGCCAAGATTCTGGAGGCTACAGGCACTTCGATAACAACAAAGGGCAACTTTTACCCGCTGGGCAAGGAGGTGCCGGCAGGGGGGGAGCCGAAGCTGTACATCCTCATCGAGGGCGACACCGAGGTTGTGGTTGGTTCCGCTCTGAGCGAGCTGACACGTCTGCTGAGAGAGGGGACGATTGCGGCTGCGGATGCAGACAACAGGGCGCCGGCAAGCGGCAGATACACCATTACCTAGAGTTCAGGAGGCTGCATTCTTCTATAGGATGAGGAGAGCAAGTGTACTTGTATAGGGCTAAATTGTTCCAAAAAGGGCGTTGCGGAGGGATTGTAGGAGATAACGACTCTGTGCAAAAGATTTCGGGGGTCTTGCTTGGGTTAAACATACAGTCGATGGATGAATTGGCATGTTTATGATGCAATTGACGCTGTTCGGGTGTGACGATCGCCGTTCTCTCTCTCTCTCTCTCTCTCTTGACCAGCTCAACTCAGGGTTCAGTCAGAGAGGGAACACTATATATGAACTGCAAACGGTTTGTAAAACACTTTAATCTCCTCGCGGAGATGTCATGGTTGTATACTGGCTGTAGAGTTACTTTGCCGCTTAGGTAGGTACACTGAAATCAAACCACCATCCGTCGCCCCCCCCCCCCCCCGGGCATCATTCAAGCTCATGCTCTTGAACCTGTGTCGGTCCATGTATCATCATCAGTCGCATCTTCCTCGCTGCCCCATGCGTTGTCCAAAACAAATCATATTCCGCGTCACGCCCAGTTGCGGGCTTCGGCTGCTTCGTCGGCGTCGCGGGCGCGCAGCTGCTCCTGGCTGGCATCCTTGAGCGTGCCGGAGCGTGTCTGCTTCTTTTGCGCCGCCAGCTGCGTCTGCAGTTTCCCGCCCGGTTTCGCGAATGCCTTTGCCCGAGCCTGTTGTTCGCATAGCGCGTCAGTCACGTATGCGCGCATCGAGTTCCTAGGGGTCTACTGACTTCTGCGGCTTCGGCAGCCCTCCTCCTCGCCTCGTCGGCGTCGCCCGACGCCTCTGCTGGCGCCGCTCCTCCCAGAGTCCGCGGCGGTCCTCCCACCGTCGTCGGGACCGGCGCCGTCCCCGAGGCTGGAGGGGGCGCAGAGCCCAGGACGCGGCCGGGCTGCGAGAATGCCTCCGACTCTGATTTTCCACAGCAGTTGCCCATATCTACCGGTGCGACCTGTCGCGAGGCGTTCGATGCGGTGAGTGCGGTTTTCGGATCCGAGCGGGGGGGTTGCGATACGAGTGAGTGCTTGGGGGTTGGGTCGATTTTTATATGTGGCGATGAAGCTGGTACTTTTGAATATGGACAGCGTCGCCGCGACGGGCGAGGCCTTGACGGTTGGAGTTTCGTCTCTTTGGTGCCAAGATCCGAGGTTTAGGGGGGAGAGCAAGCAATGCTGGGGTTTAGCAGGAAGCGATATTTGGTCGTTGCTGCTGCGCCCCGCGAGGCTCAGTATTTGGCGACGTCACGGTGCAGGGCCTGTGATACAAGTGCGCGTGACGGACAGGAGCAAGAAATCACGCGCGAGGCTAGTCAGGGCAATAGGTAGATAAGGGACAAGATCGATAGTATAACTTGATTTTTTTTCTGGCCCTCGAGTAGCAAAAACTGATCCATTGTCATGTTCCGAGACAGTGTGTATCCTGACGGAGCTTCGGTGAAGGGGTCCATCCGGTGCGGAGGCGGGTGGGTCGGGGCCAAAGAGCGGGGTGAGATCCGGATGTCCTCCGCGCCGTACGTTCGGCGTCGGCATCGGCGATGGGGAAAGGGATGTCCACCATCCGTCTAAGCAGGAGGTATCGGCATTGAAGTCTTGGGGGCATGGCTAGGTCTTTGGGGACCACGGTTTTTGGTCGTATCCACGGGTGGCACTGAGCTGCAGAAATATCAGCTAGCCCACCATGGTGACCCTGTCGGCGGACAAATGCTTTCAGTATAGTTCAATACTCGGCAGATTCGTCACCGCCTCACGGTTGGAAATGGGCAGAGCAAGACGCTGCACCCCCGCGTGTCTGGGGGACATAACAGTAACGAGCAACGAGAAAGCCTACTCAAGAGAAAGAGAGAAAAGGCCATCTCGGTGCCATTTTGTAGGGTAAGACGGCCAAATTCCAACAGCTTGCAAGCTGGCACCACCTACCTTGCGATTTGGCTGCGGGAGGACGCTACTGCCAGAATCGATAGAGTCTCACTCGGAGGATCGCCCTGATTGAATTTTCGCTATTGCGACGACGCACGGCGAGACCGCCCCGTGTACGCGTATGAGATAGATGTCGTTTACGTGGCTGGCGGCTCATAAGTATCGACTTGAACCACCAAACTTAGGGGACTGCAGTTCAGGTCAACCCCTCAGCTGCAAGCCGTAGAGTTTAACGCGGACTCTAACTAGCACACAAAAGTTCGGTGACGAGATGCAGTAAAGGGTATCAGGGTCATTCCCCCGACGTAGGTACCTATATCAGGCAAGCGAGTACAAGCCGAAAATCTACCTCCCACGCGAAATGACAGCAGTATCGAATCAGGACTGACAGACGGTCAAGCACCTAGCTCTTTTTTATCCCACGTTGTATCCACCGACCCTGAACCTTTTTTCCGTATGGCTCGTCTCTGACATGGTATCACAGTCCCTTGCCTGTCCCCCCTTCGTGTGAACCCTTACCACTGAACAAGTT